>JAPYYV010000735.1:0-28874 GCA_030522625.1 Copidosoma aretas
TTCGAGGAGGGGGGGGGGGGGGGGGGGGGGGGGGGGGGGGGGATTAGAAATGTTGACCCCATCAAAATACTGGAGAAATATACCGAATTTTACCTTATTTAGTGTGGGTTCGGTGGAGGGAGGGGGGTGTGGGGGGCTTGTGGGGGGAATGAAAATTCGTAAGGGGGCGAAGAGGGGGTGATGAAGGGTGCCGAGGGGGAAAAAGTATTTTTTGTCAATGTCTAATTCACCGAAAAATCAGACGAATTTTACCTTAAATTATGGGGGGGGGGGGCAAAGGGGGGGAGGTGGAGGGGCAGTGGAGGGGGTTATGGGGGGGTCTTATCGCCAGACCCACTAAAATCACTATATAATATAGTAAGATATACAGCCTATCGATAACGTTGCACACTTCAACACTCCTTCCCGACTTAAGATAGCTTAGATATATCATATAAAAGTACTAAAATAGTATTTATCATATTTGGTTCATTGATCTAGATTCCGTAATGTATTTTTTTTTTCTTCATTCATGGCTGGCCATCTTATTTAACTCAGGCCGTGGGTTGGACTTGGACGGACTGGCTTCGCATTAGCACCTTACGTGTCTGAAAATAGAGATAACACATTAGTTACTTATCAGAGCTACTGACGTTATTTGTAATTAGATTGGTGAATTTTTCGTGGAGATCGATTGGTAAGGACTTTGTAAAAATGTCTGCCATTTGTTCTTTAGTATTTATCCATCTGACGTTTACCCTACCACAAACCACGCATTTTTTGACATAATGTTCATGGACCTCTGGCATATGCCGCAGTTTCCCTCTGCCACTCATCTTAGAATTTAATTCTGCTGCCTTATTGTCACACCATAAATCTGCCGGGCAAAGGGTTCTGTTTTGTATGATTTTTAAAGAGTTATCCACTGCCATCAATTCTCTACATGCTTTACTCAAGGCCACATATTCAGCCTGACCTGTTGACAAGGACACGTAGGTTTGTTTGTGCGTTCTCCAAGCCACGGAATCGCCAAAAAGCTTAGTTACGTAGCCACTCGTAGTCAAGGAGCCTTTGCAATCACCAAAACTAGCGTCGAAGAATGCTTCTAAATTACACTGCCTTCCAAGATACTTTAATCCCAGCGACTTAGTCCCAGCCAGGTACCGGAACAATGGTTTGACCATGTTCCAGTCTTCATTTGTCGGACTTATCTGATGTCTGCTCAGCACGTTTACTGCTAGCTGCCGTCAGGACTCACAGTGTTAGCGGAGTGCACAGCAGTCTGCCTACAGCCTCTCGGTATGGAACATTTTCCGCTGACTTTATTTCGCTTACGTGAGCCTGCCTTTCTGACTGTTCTCTCTGTTTCCTCTGTTGGTTTAGTACTTGACCAGTCACTATGGGAGTTTTTACCGGTTTTGAGTTTTCAAACCTAAACTTAGCCAGAATTCTATCAATGTATTTAGTCTGTGTCAGTGTCAACACACTCTTTTTTCTTTCTCTTCTGACTTCAATACCTAGAAACGATTTTCCTTCCCCCAGATCTGTCATTTCGAACTTCTTTTGCAGACTTTCTTTTACAGACTTCAACTTCACTGGATCATTACCCGCGATGATCATGTCATCAACGTATAGAACAAGGATAAGTATCTTATCTCCCTCGTGCCAAGTGAATAAGCACGGTTCCAAGATATGCGATTTCAGACTTATTTTAGTTGCCGTTTCCGAAAATTTTTCATGCCATTTCTTTGGACTGACTTTTAGGCCGTACAGAGCCTTTTCCAGTTTGCAGAATTTATTTTGGCGATCCAGAGTGGAGCATACCAGGCCCGCGGGTATTTACATATATATCTCGTTATCAAGAATCCCGTTTAGAAAGGCCGTTTTTACATCGAGCTGACATGTATCAAGATTTAACTTATTGGCCAAAGCCAGAACTGTCCTGATCAGAGTCAGCCTTGACACAGGAGCGTAGGTCTTTGTCAAGTTATACTCGTATTTGTCTTTAAATCCTTGTATTACCAGACGTGCATTATACTTTTTACAGCCTCGAGCATCTGACTTTTTCTTAAGTACCCAGCGGGAATCAATGATGTTCGGACGTTTACCATTTACTAGTCCCACGGGTCTGTTCACCAAAATCCAGACATGATTTTTGGCCATTGAGTCCGGTTCATCCTGTATCGCTCGAGTCCAACCTTCGCGATCCACAGCCTGAATAGCTTATTTATAAGAAGCTGCATCTTTGTTTATCTCAGCCAACAACGAGTAATAAGCCAAATCTTTGAGAGACGTATTTTAACTTTCTGACATGTCATCATCGTGAGTTTGAAGCATTAAATCATTTATCAGATCTTCTCCGAGAACCAGGCCTGCAAAACTGACATCATTTACAGGACTGTCACCGACAGCGTTAGCTGGTGACGTGTCTTCACCCTTCCTCAGCCTTCCTCGTTTTCTTCTCGCTACCGGAGGCTCTCCCTCTGATTCCGGCGTCTCGTCCTTCTCTTTGTCAAAGATCAAGAACCATTCGTCCATCTTTATATTCACTCTCACGTTTACCCAATTTTTGATCGAATTTTGAGCGTATATGTCACCGTACACGAAGCGTTTGTTATATCTGACATCCCGACATTCGTAAAATTTTCCCTCATCCGGACAAAGCAGACGGTATCCGGTCGGTGTATAGTCCACCAAAAACACTCGCTTTCCTTTGGCCTGAAACTTAGTTTCTGTGTTTCTTCGTACTCTCATGTAAGCAGCACAGCCAAATCTTTTCATCTTACTTACATCTGCCTTTTTATTGGGAACGAGTTTAACTAAGGGAATTTCCATACTGTTTGAACGGTGCGGGGTTCTATTGTACGCAAAGACTGCCGCGTTTAGCACCAAATCCCACATGTTTTTCGGGAGACCCGAATCGCATATAAGAGCTCGGAATTTGGCTTGAAACGTTTTGTTCTGCCTTTCTGACATCTTGTTAAGTTCAGGGGTATCCGGACAACATAATTGCAGTTCGGCTCCAAAACTGTTCAGCAACTTCCGAGTGGGACCCCTAGTAAACTCCGTACCTTGATCTGACCTTAAGTATCAGACTTTAGCCTCATACCCTAATAAATTTCTGCAGCCTTAACAAAATTTTCAAGAAACTAACTTGTATCACTTTTATTCTTTATGGGGTATGCCATCGCAAATCTCGAAAAATCATCGATAAACACCGAAATAAATTTACATTTTTTCGGGAACGAAGGTGGACTTATAACCCTTATTGTGTCTGAACGAAGGATTTGAAGGGGTATGGCCGCTCGCTCGCGTACCGAAGGGAAAGGCAATCTTTCAGACTTTGTCTTCAGATACATATCGCATGTCCTTATGATCTCGTCAAAAACGGCCTATTTCAGACTTTTTACCTCTGGATAAGCCTTCTGTGATTCCCTTAGATACCCCAACGAGGCATGACCCAGTCTGACGTACCATAACATGGCTCCATTATTTTCCGTAAATTTCTTGTATTTATCGGTAAACGGACTTTGTATCTCACTTATCTCATCAATTCTGATATTTCCGACGTCATGACATTGCATGTCTGTAATAAGTCTTGTAATAAAAACACATCATCGAAACAGTCATTACCCACGCTATCAATCGAGCTCTCCGAACATTTCAAGGTTATTTTTCCTGACTTATCCAGGTTTATGTTATTTTTAGCTAAGTTTTCCGGGTTGCCACATGCTCCGGACTCTGCCGTTAGAATGTTCATTTTTCCAGCATGTTTCAATATTTCCTGACTAAAATTTCTCTCACTGCCCAGCTTTACAAATCAAATCGTCCAATAAAGTTTTTGATAAATACCTGAGATCCACACATTTTTAGTTTTTGGATCGAAAATACAAACTTCTTTGTTGTCCAGATAAATGGACAGACCCATGTCAGCACATTTACGCAAGGACAACAGATTTTTGACCAAGTCGTGAGCACAGACCACACCATTCAACTCAACTTTACTCTTATTTTTTTTAAGTATCATGTTTCCCACTCCCTCCGTTCTTAAGTCCGTCGAGGGGTCAGCATTCGCACATCTTATCGTCCCAATTTTTCGTTCGTAAAGATTTTCGAACAATTTTTCTGACTTCGCAAAATGTTCAGTCGCTCCTGAATAAGCAATAAATTCAACTTCATCAAAGCGATCAGATGTGTTTCCGCCTTCCCACATCACAGAACTGGAAAACAGAGTTTTGAGGGGTTCCACCAACGTCAGAGACTCACCTCTATTAGACCCCGATGAGTTTGATTGTTCCTTAGCATTACGGTCCCGGTTGGAAAATTTCTGCCTTTTGGCGTCACCGTCATCTCTGTCATTGTTGGACCCTCTTTTCTGCCCTAAGATTTAGGAACCAGGGCCACCCCGACCGCGGCCGCGGCCACATCGATTTCCTCGACTTCCGCCACCCTGCCTTTTAAAATCCTTACGTATCAGACTTATTTTGCTCACCACATCTGGGGCTGCTTCTCTTGTGCGCTGGGATGCTCAGGACAAACATGCCACAGGTGTAGCATTTCCTGAGTCCGGTGCCAGCCTTCGGACATTGGTGTGCCATATGGTCCCAGTCGTCGCAATTGAAGCATCTGATCCGGTCCTGGGATCCGGACACCGCCAAAGCCATCCTCATCGGTCGGTCCCCAGAGGCTCCGAGTAAACCTTTAGACTCGACCTTTAACATGTACGACATCAGGTTTTCATACGTCATCCCTTTACCGTCTTTGCTTTGCATCTTGAGCGTAAAGTCGGTCACTTGCACGCTCGGAACCGTCTCTACCATAGCCGTATAAAATGCATCGCGCTTTTCTTTCTCCGAAAGAGGGCCGGACGTACTGATTACCTCATAATTTTTTACGAGTTCCCTAAATTTTTCTAGAAATTTAGATACTGACTCCATTCCTTTATTAAATATAATTTCATGCAGACTTTTCTGAATCGCAGCCGTCGTGAGAGGTGTCTCACCTCATTTCAATTGTTTCAGACTTTCTAATATCGCGTCAGGATCTTGCAGCTGGAACATCCTAACGTGGTATTTTTCCGTGACTCTATTTAATAAAATATCCCTGACTTTAATTCTGTCGTCCCGAACAAGGTCCTCATTTAATGGTTCTAAGCTTGTGACAGTAGGATCAATAATATACAAAAGTTTCTTCGCCCGAAGCTCTGACTTTAGTTTATCGTAAAAGACTTCAAATTTCATGTCTTTATGTAAGTTATAGTTAAAGATGCTCTGAGTCAGACATCTGAGTCTAAAATTAATTTGATCCGAAATTGTTGTCGCAAGAATTTCCGCGCTGCCTTTAGATATGTTATTAGCCTTTGTTTTGTCCAAGAAAATCTTTCATTTTTTCTGAATGCTTACCTTAGTCCTGTCAGACCTTGGAGTAGAGGCGGATGGTGTCGTTGCATGGGCTTGAACCATGGAACTCTCGAGGTTTCTAATCTTATCCTGCAACGCGCACAGCCTGCGGTCGAAATTTCTCAGGACCTGGAGTGTGTCCTCTCTGGCTAGGGCTTGTTCCCGCCTTTCCCCTTCTGCCTTAACGCTCTCCTTAGCTGCCATCTTGTTCTCTGCTTCCTGCCGTTTTAGCATTTTGTCGAGATCAGCCATCAACTTCTCGACGCTAGTCAGGTTGCGGTTTTCTGAAACATTCGGGGTTTTATGTTTATCTGAATTTCGTGCATTTCCAAGTTTTGCCTTCTGCCATTTATATTTGCTTTTAAACGTTTCTACACTTTTAATTTTAACATCTGATTTATCTGCTGTGCTCAATACGGGATCGGAAAACGCATCATTTTCTACTTTATTTGTGCCATTTAATTTTCCGCCAAAAATATTCAAACCGACTAATTTTCCGCCAAAATTTACAGTACTAGACATTTTAGACTTTAAAAAACCGACTCTTTCTCATCAACTGACTTTATATTTAACCCGGGTTCAGTATGAGCAGATTCCAAATCTCCGTCATTTTTCCAAAACATACTCGCTGGCAACTTCAATATTTCTCCTTGTTTTTCAATAAATCTTAAGAGATACAGGGCATTTTTTTCTGTCAGGAAATCTAGAAATAAATGATTATATGTCAAGGAGTCAGCTTGAACCGACCGATGTATGCTTGTATCGAACAAGACTGCTCCTCCGTCGCAGTGACTTATACACACATATATATATATATATATATATATATATATACTCTTTTGCGTGATTTGTCCATCAAGATACAGTTATTGCCAATGACACATAGTTTTGTAAACAAAATTGGACATACATATAGGTACATAATTGATTAGTTACGATATTTAAACTGTACATATGACACATACGAAAATTTCTTATGAGTTGTCTATCGAGATACAGTAACTGCTGATGACACGTATCCTAATAAATCCTCTTACAGATACGTAAAAGAACATTTTAAGCCAAATCAAGCTTCAAATATGCCGTACTATTCTGCACCGTGCCTGCAAGTGTTTTTTTTTCTCTGTTTGTAACTGTGTCCCTGTGTGTCCGAGATCACGAGCCCTTTGACAAAGGGCTGACAAAAATCATTATTTCTGCTTACAAAACCTCACGAAAATTACAAGGCACAATGATTAGCACTTACTCAACTTTTGATACCTATAGGTTAATTTTTCATTAAAAAAAACACTAGTAAAATTATAACAGTGGATTAAAATCTACTTCGCACATTAATATGTGCTAATAACTATCAAGTTATCACAACAAAATTTTTTGGATGTCAGTCCTCGGTGCATTAAGAACAGTAAAGCAAAAAATGATGCTAAGAGCTATATTTTTATTATTATAATAATGAGTCTTAACAGTATATCATTGAATGTGTTAAGTAGTGCATAAATTATACGTTAAATAAAGCTTTTATGCGTAATCTTTTGAATATAGGACTAAATAGCATGATAAAGAAGACTATACTAATATAAAATCTATTTTATAATGAATTGTTTAATATTTTATTAGTATTACCGATAAGGTTTTATGTACTATAGGTAAATTAAAATGGAGGAACTTTTGTCAAAGTATCATATGTCCTCATTGGTAGTTGCAAGACTGTATAGCCGATTAAAAAAGGCACAATTCTTGAAGATGATTAATTAGAATCTTTAGATAAAGAGGTTAGTTCTTCAAGATATAAGGATCTAAAAATAAATCATAAAAGGAATAATAAAACAAAGTGCTGCAAGAGCAGGTGCTAAACGAATAGATACACATATCTAAACAGCAAAAGAGATATTCAGTTAGGCGACTATAGCTCTACTAAATATGACGTGTATAAACGTTAGTATGATAGTATATTATTTTGTTGCCTCTAAAGTACAAACTTATTACTTCAAAATTTTATTTTGACCTTATAGAACAAACAAAAACTGATTGAGCTACCGCGGGGCAGTAAAATCCATACACTTAAGAATTGAAACTATAACTTCTCTCATTGCATGTAAAAGAAGACTTGTTTTGAAATTAAAATACCCTGTCTAACATATAGAAAATTTTGTATAATTTCGAAAATTACGTGATGTCTTATACCATAAATAAAAGTAACCTATCAACTTTAATCTATTTAGAATTGAAATAATATGAATAAATAGATGAAAAATAAAAAAATGTATAAAGTTAAACGTATTAGTAATAAGTCTTAAGAAGAAAAAATTAAAAACTAAGTTATTTTACAGTATATTATATTCAAAAATAATATTTCTTCTTCTAAGAGTTCTTTCATACACAAGAAATTAGACGTCAAAGGGATGAATAAATATTATATAAAAGTGTTATGTTACTTCGAAATTTTTTTTCTTATGGCCAGCCGATTTTTATTTATATATTTGCAATATTAAAGGTGTCAATTTTGTATAAATAAATTATTAAGATAATCATAAAATAGAATATGTAATTAGGTAAAAAATATTAGATAATGACAAATAAAAAAAACTTACTATTTATTTAATTCGCTGTTCTCATTCTAAATGATTATGTTACTTGTGTTAATAAGCACATTATTAAAAATATCGTATACATTTTTTCGAAATGTATCTTTTATGACATGATTAGCCAATTTTTATAATGATTAATGATTTGAACAATTATTTTTTTGTGTACATGAAAACAAACGGAAAAATTCAATAAAAGAATCATGAATACAGAATTTATCTGTTTTTGGACTACGTAAATCATACCATGGGACGGTAGTTTGAATAATATATCATCCAAAGGCTTGATTTATTTTTATTTTACAGAAATCCTATTTTATCACTATATTATTACTTTTTTTTATGTTTTTAATAAGGATGCGTATGATGTGAGAAGAACAATCAAGCTAGCCATAGCAATACTTTATAAGTACGGTAGAAACTTCAGGCATTGTGTATTAAGTAAGTATCAGAAATTCAAGTTTAAAATTAGTCAATAATAATCTTATTTTTATTTTGTAGAAGTTGTAATCAATTTTTTGATATTTGGTTTGAATCTCTTGTGGATTGAACTAATATCCTGAAACATTCTTTGACATAACTATAACCTAATAGTTAGTTCATAAAAATTTTGCGTTTATTCTAAGAAAAATTATATTGCTAATTCAAAAAAGTAGTGTCATAGATAAAAGTTTTTATCTTTAAATCTTACCTGACTTTAAGAGTCCACAGTTGTCCTTGGAAAGATTGCGATATGTGCGTGGGCCTACGCTGCTTTCAAAATACGTTGGACTTTTGTGGGAGCGTTTAAATGGAAAAAAATAGCCAAAAGTACTATCGCGAGCCTGTAGGATGACGTAAGGCGGGGGAGGGGGGGGGCTAAGTAAAGAAAAAATAAACTAGATCGATTCATAATAAGGAAATATAGAAAGGCTCTTAGCTTAGTCAATAAGGTAGCTAAGGGGAATAGGGATTTGCGGACAGTGTAGGGGGTCTGGCTTAGAATAATTTGTGTCAAAATCGCGTAGTACAATAATTTGTTTATCCCTAGTTCAGTCTAATGCATAGA
This sequence comes from Copidosoma aretas, assembly GCA_030522625.1. NCBI lineage: Eukaryota > Metazoa > Arthropoda > Insecta > Hymenoptera > Encyrtidae > Copidosoma > Copidosoma aretas. The sequence goes on from JAPYYV010000735.1 coordinate 9,012, forward strand.
AGGGTATTATGGGAGAAAGGGCCCTACTTAAATGATTGTAGAATATGGGAAAATATTTGTATAGATATATACTCATACCTATAAGCTTTTGTAAGAAAGCAAAACGCCCTCAATTTTTGATTACCGTTTATTTCAATTTTTGTAGAACAGTAAAAAAATTTGCTGACTTAGAATAAGGATATTTACAGTCCAAAAAAAGTCATGCGTAACGTTTAAATTAAAAAATTTACAAAAAAATGTTCGTTCTCACTTATTGCGAACTATTTTCTCTTCAGTACCTTTTAAATATCGTCATTGTTATTATTTCTTACACAATTGTTCAAAAAATATCGTCGGTCTTTAGTTGTTGAGTTTTTTTTTGTTAAAAAAATCTCTGTTTCACGCGAAAAACACAGTGATGTTTTTCTACATAGATTATCTTGCGAATGAAAGTACTAACAAGCCTAAAGCATTTGAGAACTATTGCATGTTATGGTGATAAATGGTACTTTGAATTAAAACAGATTGTAAGTGACATTATTTGCTTAGTTGATTGAATGACTTAGTTACATGTATCATTTAACCTTTAATGTACATTGAAGAAATTTCGTTTTTTTTCTCTATATCATACGTAACATACGTAAATTAATTGCAGTAAAAAAAAATACTTTGCAGGTTGTCTTGCGCACAAAAAATTATGAGTCAAGTAAAATATAACATAAAATTATTGCTTCTTTGGTCATAAGGTATTAGTTTTATGCTGATCAATAAGATCCTTAGTATAAGGGTGATAATCTGTTATCTGTTCAGTGATTGATCGAAATTGGGTTAAATGGACTGTATTCTTTTCATTCATTACTCGAAGCGGGACCCGTTGGATAAAATACCTTGATAAGCACTTAGATTGTATGACTTCGGAGGCCTTATCACCAAGAAAGAAGGCCCACTAAAAATTAATCTATTGTAACAGTGCAAAGGTGACTGTAAATCCGTAACAAAGTCTCTCGAGGCCTTTGTATTAAAAAGAGTTATACGTTTGCACCACACGTAGTACTAATTGAATCAAAAAAGCGGAGCAGACTGAGCCACTGCAGCTTCCTGCGACCGCTACACGACGTAGATAAATAAATGTAGCTGTTAGCTACCGCATAGGTTAATGAGAGATCGTGATTGGATTATCGGTCAGTGTCTTTTATCAAAATAATCCAATCCACGCTCCCACTACATTTTTTGCTTATTTGTAACAAATTCTTTCGGTGAATGATAAACGATTTGAAAATTGTACTTTTAAGAAAAATCAATCTATCGTTATCAATATGTAGACCTCATGTTGATTTACAGGTATTAATGTGAATAAAAATTTTTTTCTCCTACGATTAATGCATGAGATTATTCATTGTATTTAAGCCATTAGAAAAAACACTAGAAAAAAGAGTTATGGATCAAAATAGTATTACATTAACAACATAAATATACAAAAGAAAACTGAAAACAGTCTTACAGTACTTGATTGAAAAAATCCAAAATAACTTATTCAATATTACGATTAACGTAACCTAAGTTAAGCAGTGGTACGTCAAAATATTACTTTATAAATTGGTCCATCAAACTGTTGGTTAGCCGTTTAAATTTTGGGAACTCTCACCCGAAATTTGGCATCCTCAAAGGCCTCAAGTAATAATCCTAAAGTCCAATTACCAGGTTACGTTGCTCCTTCGTTTATCAGGACTCTTAGACTCTTAGGATCTAACCACTCGCACTCAGACTGGAGAGAAATAAAGTACTCTGACGCTCAAGTCGATAAATTGAAGAAAAATCAAAAAGTTTCATGAGTAGTAATGAAGTAAAACCAGTCATATTTGGTCGAGGTGAAGGAACAGCATTAGACGGGTGACTAAAGAACAAGGTCTTTCAAATCTTCCTGTACCGAATAAAAATGATCCTGAATTTGATAAATTATTCGCGCTTTCAAAATATTTGTGATTTTATAGTATGAGAGTCAATAGCATAATTATTCGTCTTGAAAGCATCAAAAGCTACTTAAGTGCACTGAGAGAAGACTGGAGCACCTACTGAACAGCAAGTGCAGACGCTATATCAAATCGACTGCTCGCCCTCGGTTTAGTCGTTGGTACAACTGACGCATCACTGGAAACGCTCTACAGGCCAGTGTGGCGCAGAGGCAGCACGAATCTTCAGGCTTGGGCGTGCGAGCCTGAGGAATGGTGCAGCTGGCGCGCCACTCTGATACGCCTTGCGCTCACAGTAAGTTGCCCGCTGATCCACGTGCATGATAGCTTAGTTGCGCTACCTAAGGGACAGAGCACACGCTAGTTTTCTCTCAGTGTGGCTTTAGCTTAGGAAAAGCCTGACCTATGATCATTTAAGCTTGAACAGTTTTCTCAAAATTAGCATAGGCATTTTTGACCCAATTAATTTACTGACTTGCTCTCCGTAAAGAGTCTCCATATCAATTGATCAATTTCAAGAATTAAAGCGGAAAAAAAAAAATTACGGTATGTAATCAATGCTCACTTTTACTAAAGGTGGCTGAGCTTAAATTAAATTTGGACCTTATATTACGTAAGCACCAAAAGGAAGCTGATTGCCCAAATGCAACAGTCTACTCCTCGACAATCGTTGTAAGTAAAATACGGAAAATTGTCAAAACAGATCAAAAGGGCAATATAGATAACGTACAAATAGAAGTAAGGTTGGTGACTTAATGTAATCAATAAAACGTGGGCAAATTCAGTAAACCCTGATAATAAAGCACATACATATAAACACACATGGTCCTTTCTTAGAGATGTATAGTTCCACAACCTAGACAAGCAGTGGACTGTCATAAAGAAAGGCCAGCAGAATATGCATGAGCAGTGACGTCCACGGGGCCAGCAGAGCTGGTGGTCGGAACAGAGCGAGGCCCGCAGAGCAAGAAAGAGCAGTGAATTCTAAACGGCCACCGAAGCCAATGGCTGCAACAGGGCCAGGCCCACAGAGCAGCTACAGCAGGAACGTCCACAAGTCTATCAAAGCTGGTGGATAAAGCAAAGTAAAACTTGCAAAGCAGTTAACAAGAGCCACGTCAACCAGGCCAGCAGAGCTGGCAGCTGCAATGTAGCAACGCCTGCAGAGCTGGGAACAGCAGCGATGTCCACGAGGCCAGCGGAGCTAGTTGCTGTAATAAAGTAGTCTCTGCCACAGCGATTGCAGTAACGTACGGTACTCCACAAGGTGACCAAGTGCAACCAGCAGATCCGTCAAAGATATATATGCCAAAAAGCACAAGTAAAAGTGCACAAGGAGCTTTGCTCTAAGCAAGCCAATCGCTGCATGTATGCGTGGAAAGGGCACACCAGATAGCCTTAAAAATTCCCTGGCTAAAAGCAAACCGTGCGCTATGTGCGTGACGCATTGGTGCTGTAGGCCGACTGCATATGCTCCGTCACGTGATAAAATACGAGAAGGCAAGATGGCCTTCTAACACGACAGCCACAAAGCCTAAAACTCCATGCCTCGACTATTTTTCCCCATGCATCAGGCTCATAGAACAATGTGCGTAATCAGGTTAAGTGGAATGTATTTTTATTTTTAATTACTCAAGGATGGGCATGATGGGAGAAAAATGAAGTAAAGACAGAAGTATAAGAGGCAATAAGACTCATGAAGACGATGCAATTAACACAATAAAACGAAGTGCTATGTTTATGTAATCAGTTCTATCATGATATAAAATAGTAAAGTAAATGGCACAGTTATCTTTTTTAGATTTACTCAATAGGCACTAAGATTGGATCTCTATAAAGGCCTTACTAACCAAAGAAAGGCCTGCTTGAAATTAATCTATTGTTACAGTGCGAAGGTGACCTGAGCTCCGTAACAAAGGCTCTCAAGGCCTTTATCTTAAGGGAGAGCCGTAAGTTTGCACAGTAAAGTGGTTACAACGGAGGAGCGGAGCGAACTGAGCCGCAGCAGCATGCTACGGTAACAGGATCAGGTAGCTAAAGAAACGCAATCACACTATTAGTCAGCATCTTCTACTAAAATAGTTCAAGCTACGCTCAAACAAAATTGCTAGCTTAATGTCCAACAGTCATGAACAATATCATTATTTAATTTTATAATTTGTGTAATGCCATCTACCACTCCAGGTCATCAGGTTTATTATGGTTTTTATTTATGGTTTAGGGTTATTCAATTTAATAGATTGATGTGCACTAATTTTGGTACTATTTTTGATACTCTTATTTATACAAAGCATGCAAGAGGTGATGAGCCTTTTTCTCCGTAAGCTTGAGATCAAACCCATGGCATACCAACCTAAAAATCTGAAAGTTTTGGGCTCATCTTTAGCCCTTGTTCTCTTGTTTTTTTTTTTAATGCCCACTTGAAAAAGCCAGCCCAGGTTGCTGTAAACTTCTTTTTTAATCCCTTGCCAGCTATCTGGTATATAGTGAGTGTGCTTTGGTGTATCGTCTATTGCAGGACATAAGTTACACTTCGATGTTGTTTTACTGTCTTGCCGTACAGAGAGTCATTGACAAGTCCATAAAAGAAAAGGACCGTATGAAGGTAGTAGCTTATCTTGACTATCTTGCCCACGGCCAAGCCGGGTTCATAGGTTTGGGAGAGCCAGTGTGTCCACCTGCTCTAAAAAGCATTCTGTTTCTTTTTACATCGTCCGTCTCTGATCCACCGATGTTTGTCATCAGTCAAAAAAGCTTACATTACCTCAAGGGCCTTTTTTGCTGCTCATTGATGTGTTTTCCAAAAGCAAAACAAGAATTGACCCACACTTTGATATTTCTAGCAGCAGAGCGTTTACAGGTCGTCGCATAAACAACTTCCTTACGGAACTTATTTCCGAACAATTGCTGCGTACACGAAATAAAATATTAAGCTGACAGAGACCAAGTAGTCGCACTTGTATAATTCACTATAGTGCTAAACTTTGAAAGTCCAGCTATATGCATTATTTCAGTTCAGGCTTTTACTCACAGTCTACAGCTATTACTACATGTACGTATACAACAAAGTTAATGAGCCACATCATGTATTGCAATACATGTATTGTAATAACCGTGAGCTGTGAGTCCAAGAGTCTCCACTAAAATGGTGCACTATAGTAAACTGAACAGTTGCGTATACTTGGGCTATGTCGGTTCAAGTTTTTTTTTCTTTGAAGTGAAGACAACCATTTCCGTTTTCTAGCCATTTAACATAAATTGGAGTTCAATAGTATTTGTTCTGATTAAGCAAGAGATAACAAATGACGTCATCGGTCGCAGAACTGGCGGGAGGGGTAGAAAGTTCGCGTATCCCCGTCGCTCGCGTGTGTATCTGTGGGTGTTTCTGGTCATAGGTCCTTGTCAGTGTTTGTATTTGTGTTTGTGGGTGTCAAAGTTGTAGTAGTGAGCTTGTGGTTTGAAAAAGAGAAAAAAAACAATGAGACAGTCTGTAAAAACGCATGTTAGGATCAAAAGAGGGATAAGCTACATGCTGCGGGAGGGCTGCGTTATAGAATCAGGCATTTCAAAGATCGAGCTAGGTAGTCGTTTACATCTGCAATATAAGTACTTTTTACTACTTTTCGCCTTCCTGATGGTTATCATCGATAATCCATGAACATTTTTTTCCGTCGCACCGTGGAAGTAACTAGTTTTGCCAATTTTGTAGTGATAGATTATACTTCTTTCAATGTTGGATGTGGGGGAGCAGGTGTTTGCTGTAAAAAAAATGTTGCTTCGTAAATCTGGGAAACACTTAGTTAGCTCTGTTGAGTAAGAGAGTAGAGGTGCATAACAGTTGTGGCATGGGACCCATAGATTATGCTGAAGAGCAATATTCTCTACGGTATAGGCGTTAATTATAGTTATCTTTTTTGTCTAATTTAAATGTGCTTGTTATCTCTACCTGGTTATAATAACATAGTGGAATTATTTTATCTTGAGCCCCTATTTGGGATATGCATACATAAGCATTGTGTCCTGCCTGGGGGATATAGCGTAAGGGGCTTGTGCTCCCTATATTTAGCGCGGCTACTAATGCTTCGCTTAACATTTTGAGGCTGAGGCATGTATCGATGTCTTTGTAATAAGCCTTGTAACCCGTAGCTGAGTTGCGTTACTATTTTGCTCTCTGTCTGTTCAATTAAATCTTTGTATGGTTAAATAAGTTAAGTTCAAGTAATACAATTTAATTATCTATTGTGTGGTGCCTAAAGGCGATGATAATACGATTCTACTAGATGTCCTCTTTGCTGTGCAATTGTCAAAAAATTAAGTATAATTTAAAAAGTTACTTGATATTTCATACCATGAAAAAAGTAACTTAACAACTTTAATCTATTTATAATAGAAATAATATGAATAAATGGATGAGAGATGAAAAATTTCTAAAGTGTAACGTATTATTAATAGTTATCATAAAGGAAAGATTGAAAACTAAGTTTCTCAACAGTGTATTATATTCAGAAATAATATTTCTTTCCTAACAGTTCTTTTATACACAAGAAAAGAGACGTCTAAGAATTGCATAAATGATGTATAAATATGTTATGTTCCTTCAATATTTTTTTTTTCATGGCCAGCCGATCTTTTACATATTTATTTGCGATCTTAAAGTTGTGATTTTTGTATATACAAATTATTGAGATAATCATAAAATTGCATGTATGATAACGTAAAAAATATTAGATAATGACTAATAAAAAAAATTACTCTTCATTTAATTCGCTGTTTTCATTCTGAATAAGTATGTTACTTGTGTTAATAAACACATTATAAAAAATATCGTATAAATTTTTTCGAAATTTATCTTTTATGACATGATAAGCCAATTTTCATAATAATTATGATTTAAACAATTATTTTCTTTTGTACATGAAAAAAAACGGAAATATTCAATAAAAGATTCATGAATAGAGAATTTATCTGTTCTTGGACTACGTAAATCATACCACAAGGAGGATTGTTTGAATAATGTATCATTCAAAGGCTTGCTTCATTTTTATTTTACAGGAATCTTATTTTATCACTATATCATTCCTTTTTTTTATATTTTTGATGAAAATGCGTATGATGTAAGAAGAACAATCAAGCCAGACATAGTAATACTTCATAAGTACTGTAGAAACTTTAAGCATTGTGTATGTAAATAAAGTATAAGAAAATCAAATTTAAAATTAGTCAATAATAACCTTATTTTAATTTTGTAGAAGTTGTGATGAATTTTTTGATATTTGGTTTTAATCTCTTGAAAATTAAACTGTTATTCATTAGCATTCCTTGACATAACTTTGACTTAAAAGTTAGTTCATAATAATTTTGCGTTTATACTAAGAAAAATTTAATTGCTAATTTAAAAAGTAGTGTCATAGATAAACGTATACATCTTAAAATCTTACCTGATTTTAAGAGACTACAGTTGTCCTTGGAAAGATCGCTATATTTGCGTGGGCTGTAAATGTTTGGGGTGGGGCTTATGCTGCTTTTGAAATACGTTGGACGTTTTTAGGGGCGTTTGGATGTAAAAATAGCCCAAAGTACTATGGCAGGTCTGTAGGACGATGCAAGGGGGGTGGGGCTGAAAGAAGAAAAAATGAATCTGAACGATCTATAATAAGAAAAAATAGAAAGGCTTTTAGATTAGCTAATAGGGTAGCTAAGAGAAATAGGAATTTGCAGACAGTGTGGGAGGTCTTGCTTAGAATAATTTGTGTTAAAATCGCGTAAAACCAAGGTTTATCTTTCCCTAGTTTAGTCGAATTTCGTAGAAGGCTATTGTGGGAGAAAGGGCCCTACTAAAATGACTGTAGAATATAGGAAAATATATGTATACATATATACTTGTACACGGAAAAAAATTCGATATAGTGGCTGTCCCCGCACGTACACACACTGTACCGAACTACAGTGTATCTATTGTCCCCCCATGCGGTATAACAGGTATATGGAATCGGGCTACGTCAGTTCCACAGCGGCACAGTCGTTATACCTATCGTGCGGCTCAATGTGTACACCAAAGGTTCCGGTACGGTAAGTATACGGGTTTGGTATAGTGTGTATACAGCAGGAGAGTTCCGACTGGTATAGCTGACGCGCCGGATATGCGGAGTAGGCACTGTACCACCTATGGTATAGCGACTGCACCGAATGTTTTCCAGTGTACCTTTAAGCTTATGCAATGAAGCAAAATGCCCTTAATATTTGATTCCCATTTACTTTAATTTTTTTAGAACAGTAAAGAAATTTGCTGACTTGGAATAAGGTTGTTTACAGTCTAAAAAACGTCATGCGTCACGTTTCAATAAAAAAATTCATGAGAAAAACTTAGTTCCTACTTTCTGCGAACTATTTTCTCTCTAATACCTTTTATATATGCCTATTATATATCCTTATTGTTATTATTTTTTATGTTTGAAAAATATCGTCAGTCCTCAGTTGCTAAGTTATTTTTGTTAACAAACTCTGTTTCACGCGAAAATTACGATGATGTTATTCCACAAAGATTATCTTGGGAATAAAAGTACTAGCAAGCTTAAAACATTTAAGAACAATTGCTTGTTATGATGATAAGTAATTGATCGAAATTGGATTAAATGGACTGTATTCTTTTCATTAATTACTCGAGGCTGGACACGTTGGATATAATACCTTGATAAGCACTTAGTTTGTATAACTTTAAAGGCCTTATTACCAAGAAAAATGGCCGACTAGAAATTAATCCATTGTAACAGTGCAGACGTGACTGTAAAAGTGTAAGGTGACTGTAACTCCGTGACAAAGGCTCTCAAGGCCTTCATATTAAAAAAGAGCTATGAGTCTGCACCACAGGTGGTACTATTTAAAACAGAAAGGTGGAGCAGACTGAGCCGCAGCAGCTACCTGCGACAGCTACACGACGTAGATAAATAAATGTAGTTGTTGACTACCGCAAAAGTTAATGAGATCACGCGATTGGATTATCGGTTACTGTCTTTTATGAAAATAATCTAAGCTACGCTTCCACTGCATTTTTTGCATCTTTGTAACAAACTTTCTCGGTGAATGATAAGCGATTTGAAAATTTTACTTCAAAAGAATATCAAACTATCAATATTAATATGTAGACCTCATGTTGATTTACAGATATAAATGTAAATAAAAATTTTTTTCCCCCACAATTATTGCACAACATTATTCATTTAATTTATGCCATAAGGCGAGACACAAGAAAAAATAGTTATAGATTGAAATAATATTATATGGACTACATGATTGTACAAAAAAAAACTTGTAATAGTATGACAGTGGTAGATTGAAAACATCAAAAATAACTCACATACTATCACGATTAATGTAAGCTGGGCTAAGCGGTGGTACATAAAAACATTTCTTTGGAAATTGGTCTATAAAACTGTTGATTAGCCATCTCACTTTTGTGAACCCTGACCCAAGATTTGGCATTCTCAAAGGCCTAAACTAATAATCCTAAAGGCTTATTACCAGGTGATGTTGTTACTTCGTTTATCAGGACTCTAAGACTCTTAGGCTGTCACCACTTGCACTCAGACTAGAGACAAGTGAATAACTCTGACGCTCAAGCCGAGAAATTGGCGAAAAAATCAGGGAGTTCTATGAGTAGTAGTGAAGTAAAACTAGTCATATTTGAATAACAGTAGAGAGAGTTGATAGGATGATGGAGTGCACAATAAAAACACTGATGATAACGGGTATATATCACTGTATTTGAAACGTTTCGATATCATTCGGATATCCACATCAGGCAACTAAAAAAACGACAATATGTTGGTTTACAATCGTTCGAACACCGACGCTGACATAGAACGGCTCTCATAGTATACAGAGGTAAAAGGCTAAGAAAAATTAAAAATAAACAGTACAAAACAACGAGTGATAAAAATTTTTAAGGTAACTGATGGAAACTTATTCAGCTACAATACGGTCGTCATCCGTAGCTAGTCAAAAATCTACTGAATGTTAGAGTCTATATTCATCTGGAACTAAAATTAGTTAACAAGTATAAATTACAATATTGTGCATGTGTATTTACGCACGCGCACAAATATATAGTCATGAACGGAAGAGTGAGTATATAAAATATTCATAGAGTCCGAATAACTAAAGTCATTTTTTTAAATGCGATACAACAGTGCTGTAAATCTTACTTAAGTGTTTAACATCGTCTTGTCTGTTGAGAATATTTTATGTAAAATTTATATGTAGCATTTCTGAAAAAATACGTTCTTTGTACATACTTTCTCTATCTAATATTTGAGCACCTTTCCAGTCAAAATCATGTTTGTATTCAGATATATGTTTTGAAACCATGGATTCTGTATTGTTCGGTTTTAGGCGTTTAGCGAACCTTTTTTTTAACGCACCTGTTTGTTTGGCCCACATACAAGGATGGGCAGTTAATACAGCACAATTTGTATACAACTTCGGTAAGACTAAAAATATCAGACGAATCCTTCCCCAACTTGATGAGACTGCTCAAAGTTTTATTAAATTTAGGAAATACTTTAAAATTGTATTGTTTATAAAGGCGAGAGATCTGTGCAAAAATATCTTTATTTATAGACGGAATGCCCAAAAAGGTTGTATAGTTGTTAGAACGTATTTATATTATTATGCATATAGAATCTATGTTTAATCATTTTTTTATAAAAAAAAGGTGGGTAAGATCTCATACTGAGCAATCGTTCAACAAGTTTGATGTTATCGTTATGATGCCTCTTATAAGAGAGAAGGACAGCTCTATCAACGAGATTGTATACTATGATATTCTTATGAGCGAGAGATTGATTGGAATTATAATTTAGAAGTCGGCCAGATGCGGAAGGCTTGGAATACCAATTAGTAATTAATTTTTTTTTTTTAATGGATACAGTTACATCTAAAATGTTAATGCTATTGTAGTTATAAAGTTCGTGGGTAAATTTATTGTGACTATTGTAGTTGTTAAAGACTTCTAAGACGGTAGCAATATCTTGTTTTTTAACACAAATTAGAGTGTCATCGACATATCAAAAATAGAGAAGGGGATTAATAGAATGAGAATTTTTAATGTAATTAAGCAATCAGTTTCCAAGTCGTCCATGGTAATGTCGGCAAATAGTGGTGATATAGGAGAACCTATAGGTGTTACACGGATTTGTTTCTAAAATTTTTGGTGAAACTAGAAATACGTATCATTAAAAAGAAATTTGACACACTCCCATATCTTAATTAAAGGCATTTTACAATTTTGTTGTATGGATGTTATACATCGGTCAAGACTGTTTAAAACTAAATCGCATGGAACGCTTGTAAATAAAGAGGCGACGTCTAAAGATAACAATACATACTTATGGGGTATATAAACATTTTTTAGTTCATCAATTAGCTGTAATCTATTGGTAATGCTAGATTTTCGTGTGGAGATACATCTTTTAAGTTAAGAATAGAGGGTTTTAGCCAAAAAATGAGTAGGGCAGTTTATAGTAGAAATGATGGGTCTAATTGGTGCATTAAATTGTGTACTCGTATTTTAGGTAAACCATAAGATTTCGCTAGCATAGTATTTGTTTGTGTAACACTATAGTTGTGGAACTTTTTGTGTAAATAGTTATTATCATTAAGTTTTTTAAGGAGAGAGTAAATGTTTGTTTGTAATTTCCGGATTGGATAAGCTTTTACAGGAATATAAGTGTTAGGGTCTCTTGAGTGTGGTTCCACTTTGTTAATAGAGTCATTTTTATACATGCAAACAGTTTTGTTACTCTTGTCTGAATTATTGAACATAATGTTGGGATTAGTTTTCAAGAAAAGTTTTGTATCTCTAACATTTTTGGCAAAGTTCCTATCCTCGCGGGTAACATAAACTTGTCTTTTCAAACTATCGCACGTGTTTGCGCGTATTTCATTTTTGACACAGCGGTTGACCTCCAGTAGTCCAAGATTGTTTTCTAAATTTTTTATTATATTGACGGTTGTGCTTTTGTTAATGGTTGTTGGCTTTAAGCTGTGGTTGGAGCCCAACGCTATGGTATGTAAGATATTATCGGGAATTTGTACCTCAGTTAGATTTTCTACGAATTTATCAGTGGCAACATTTTGAACCGAAGTTTTTTAGCAATAATCTTTCAAATTCATTCTTGTAAACATGTTTAATCATAAAAATAATTTTTTATTAGTATCTCTTGATGCTTAAAAAAAAATTTTCGACAAAACTGTGGTCAGAGATGGAATTTTAAATATTATTTTTCGATGTAATTATTGTGTTGTGTAAAGAACAAGAGTGTATAAATGAATCATGGATCTCTAAGTTTATAATTTTCCACTGTACTCGGGATACTTAATTCTAAAGTTTGTTTGTTGACGGCAAGGAATAGAAACGAATACCTTTCGCGTTGGCTGTGCAAAAACTAATGTGAGCTGGAATGAAATCGTTTTGTTAACACCGCAATAAAAGTCTTCTCTTGGAGTTGGCGTTCACGAGTTGCTTGTGAAGGTAAATTCATTGATTCAGCAAGAAAACAAAAGCTGTTCCAAATCTGCACCTGGCCAACCTGAAAAAACCTCGTCGTTGATTGTAATGTTGAAAGACCATATTTTAATAAACGGTCGAATTTTAAATAGAGTAAATCATTAGCTTGTTCAGCTGCACACAGTGTTTCAATAACAGTAGAGAGAGTTTATAGGATGTTGGTGTGTACAATAAAAACACATATGATAGCGGGTATATGTCACTGTATTTGCAACGTTTCGATAGCATTTGGATATCCTCATCAGGCAACTAAAAAAACGACAATACGTTGGTTTGCAATCGTTCAAACACTGACGCTGACGTAGAACGGCTCTCATAGTATACAGAGGTGAAGAACTTAGAATAAATTGAAAATAAGCAGTACAAAACAACGAGTGGAAAAAATTTTAAAGGTACTTGATGATCAGTAGAGTTCTGACTAGCTACGGATGACGACCGTATTGTAACTAATTGATAAACTAAGAAATGTTGATCTACCTCATTAGTATGTATTGTTATCTTTAGACGTGAGCTCTTTATTTACAAGCGTTCCTTGCGATTTAGTTTTAAACAGCCTCGACCGACGTATAACATCCATACAACAAATTTGTAAAATACCTTTTATTAGGATAAGGGAGTGTGTCAAATTTCTTTTTGATAATACGTATTTCTAGTGTCACAAAAAATTTTACAAACGAATCCATGGAACACCTATGGGTTCTCCTATATTACCACTATTTGCCGACATTACCATGGACCACTTGGAAACTGATTGCTTAATTACATTAAAAAATTCACATTCTATTAATCTCCTTTTCTATTTTTGATATGTCGATGACACTCTAATTTGTATAAAAAAACAAGATATTGCTACCGTCTTAGAAGTCTTTAACAACTGCAATAGTCACATTAAATTTACCCACGAACTTATTAACAACAATAGCGTTAACTTTTTTGATGTTACTGTATCCATAAAAAAAATAACTTAATTACTCATTGGTATTCCAAGCCTTCCGCATCTGGCCGACTTCTAAATTATAATTCCAACCACTCTCTCACTCTTAAGAATAACATAGTATACAACCTAATTGATAGAGCTGTCCTTATCTCTTATGAGAGGCATCATACCAATAACCTCAAACTTGTTAAACGATTGCTCAGTATGAATTCTTACCCACCTTCTTTTTATTAAAAACTGATTAAACATAGATTCCATATGCAGAAGTCTAAAAATACTAACACTCCTAATAACACTTATAATAGTTTAAGCTCCAACACTATACGTTCTAACAACTATACAACCTTTTTGAGCATTCCGATTATCAATAAAGATATTTTTGCACAGTTCTCTCGCCTTTATAAACAATACAATTTTAATGTTTTTCCTAATATTAAAACTCTGAGCAATCCAAACAAGTTAGGTAGGGATTCGTCTGATATTCTTGATCTTACCGAAGTTGTATACAAATTCTGCTGTTATAACTGCCTATTCTCGTATGTGGGCTAAACAAAAAGGTGCGTTGAAAAAAAGGTTTGCTGAACGCCAAAAACCGAACAATACAGAATCCATGGTTTCAAAACATATATCTGTATATAAACATGATTTTGACTGGAAAGGTGCCCAAATATTAGATAGAGAAAGTTTGTACAAAAACGGATTTTTTTAGAAATGCTACATATAAATTTTACAATAAATATTGTCAACAGACAAGACGATGTTAAACACCTAAGTAAGATTTACAGCACTGTTATATAGCATTTTTTAAAATCACTTTAGTTATTCGGATTCTATGAATATTTCATATACTGACTCGTCCGTTCATGACTATATATTTGTGCGCGCGCGAAAATACATATGCACAATATTGTAATTTATATTTGTTAATTAATGTAAGTTCGAGTTAAATATAGACTCTAACATTCAGTAGAGTTTTGACTAGCTACGGATGACAACCGTATTTTAGCTTAGGTACCTTCAAAATTTTTTCAATGTTAAAGTACATGTAAACATATAAAAACGCGTATATTTATATTACAATAAAAGCTTGAATACTGATAGCAATTCACCATACCTCCATTTAAAGTCAAATTTACATACCTTAATTTCCACACTTAATAGATAAATAATATTAAACTACACATATACGAACACATATAAATTAATGCATGTTTTAGGATCCAATATATATTATGTAATTGATTCAGAATAATATACCAAATCTTCTTACCACTTATGCGTAGCTCCAAAAAAGTGTACTATTAAACTCAAATAGTAGCGGTAAACTTAACACTAGCCCAACAAGTGGAGAGTGCGTAAGACCCCAACTCGAATTTGTTTTCTCTCCAATCCTGACAAAGGGAAAAATTAAGTCGTATACTACGAAAAAAGGCTCTTAATCAGAGCTGAGATAAACAAGGCATAATAAGAACTCATAGTAACACGTCACTTTTATTGATACACAAGACTTTTATTATAATATGCGGAAACTGAAATGATTGAAACACCTTAATAACACGACCCAGAATCATAGATAGTATTAAAAAAGCAAAAAAAAAAACATGTTATATTCACAATAAATACAATAATCAAATTAGTCTTTAATAATGAAAGAGAGAGAAGGAGAGTAGCGTGAAGTCGAATCTGACCAAAATCTGGTCAGAATACTTGATACCAAAGCGTCCATTTCACGACAAAAACTGCAACCAGTCAAACAGTCCCTAATAAATCAAAGGATGAGACCTTTTTACCAGCTTACATCAAAGCAGTCACTGAAATAAAAGGGTAAGATTTTTTGCAGACTCACAAGATTAGTTGGACACATATATCCCGACCCAGACACAATAAGGCCCTAGATTAAATAATGATGCTACTTAGAACAAAACTAGCTAACATTTTAATAATTTTATGAAAGAAACCCTATCTCCCGAATAATTTGAAATACGGTCAGGCAGATAATAGTGATATCGATACACATAACCAATTCTCTTTGCTTCCTTATTACACAATAAATTATACACAGACGCATTGGAAACATACCACCTTATCTGCACTAAGTCATCTGAAAAGCAGCGTAACAATATTTAACGGTAACCCTGTCAATCATTCCTTTACGAACATATAACAACAACTGTAACATTGACCATCGGACCAGTATACAATAAATCCCTTATCAGCACTTCAATAAATAGAATAAAATGTTGAGCAGCCATCGTATAACCATGATTAGCGCCACCCTGATCGGAAGAGAAATTTTCTACAGATTTTTAAAATATATACACCTGCATCACTTATGCTACCACGTTTTCAGTAAATTTTAAGGCAATTGCATAGCAAAGAGGAAAACTAGTAGAATCGTATCACCATCGTTTTGAGGCACCACACAATAGATAATTGAATTGCATGACTTTAATTCAACTTACTTGACCATACAATGATTCAATTGAACAGGCAGAGAGCAAAAAAAAAGTAAAGCAATTCAGCTACGAATAACAAGGCCGATACAACCACAAAGTTACATGCCTTAACCTGAAAATATTAAACGAAGCATTAGTGGCCGTGCTAAACATGGAGAACACAAGCACCTTACGCTATACCGCCCAGGCAGGACACAATGCTTATACATGCCTGGCCCAAATAGGGGCACAAGATGGAAAATTCCACCATAAAATCATAACCAAGTAGAAATAACGAGCACATTAAAATTAGACAAAGACCATAACTATAAAGCAAGCCTATAACGTAAAGAATATTGCACTTCCGCATGATCTATGGGTCCCATGCCATCAGTGTTATGCACCTATATTCTCTAACTTGACAGAGCTCACTTAGTATTTTCTAAATATACTAAGTAACATTTTTTCTACAGCAGACACCTGCTCCTCCTCCTCTTGAATTAATAAAAGTATGATTTATCACGACAAAATTAGCAAAACTACTTACTCCCACGCTGCGACAAAAATAACTGTTCATGGACAATCGATAATAACCATCAGAAAGGCGATAAGCAGGAAGCATTACTTATATTGCAGATGTTGACGACCACCTAGCTTTATCATAGAACTCGCACACATTGAAAAGGTGCATGATATAATAAATATGCAAACGAAGAGCAGTGTTGGCTCGGTGGTTAGCGTGCTAGTCTCAGAAACAACACTGTTCTAAGGGGTCGAGTGGTTCGATTTCCGGTGAAATACACTCAGTTTTATTGGGAGCTGTTTTCATCGGGAAAAGTATCCTTGAACCCAACTGTATAAACACTTAGCTCTGCGAGCTGTTTATAAAAAGTACCTCACCGCACCAATAATGTGAAAAACCGTACCGATAAAATAAAGATGTTGATAATAATACTGCGACAAAACGATTGTACTCAATATATGTAACATTTAACCACGTAAGAAATGTAAACGATACTGCGAATTTAATATGTAATGTTAAAAAGTGCCTCATGCGAGTAAGGCTATATGTACTAAGTTTACAATGAAGCCTGAAAATAAATACACTACGACCGTAGGTATTTATTAAAAAAAAAAAAAAAATATGCCAACATCTTATGTTTCTGGCGTCTGCAAATCCTTGATAACTGATTACTTACCCCCTGACAAATATACGATAACCGGTGAGACGTTGTTCCGTAATAGTAGGTGCAAGAGGGGCGGAGGAGTCATGTTATGCATTCGCTCGTCAATTCGCGCACGTCTCATATTTATTTTGGACTCCGGCATAAATTAGATTAGTAGATCCATGATTATTGCATTTGAAGTATTGTTTGAGTATAAAAGATTGCTGCATGCACTCGTATACAATCTTCTGAATTCAGGCTATTGGCCATAGGTAGACAAAGCCTTGCCTCAGTGCTGGTCGGGTTATGACGATATCGTTCTTATTGGGACTTAAATATCGATCGGGTTACCTCATTTCCGAAGCAAAATATTCTGCGGGAATCACTTAAAACTTCGGGACTGGCTGTGATCACCTTTGAACTGACACACCGAACAGAAGACTCTGAGACACCAACGATTACATTTGCGTCAGCTGCCCTCATCAGCTGCTCGCAAGCTATCAGTTTAAGGCCCTTGGTATCTCTAGGCACGATGATCTGATGGCTACCCTAGCGTTCAAGGCACCAATACTCGAGGGATCCGTGTCCGTCGCGATTTCACGGGCTTTACACGAGAGGAGTTGATTGAGAAGCTTGAGCGTTGTGATTGGCACAAGAATAAAAGCTATAAGGCACACCTCCTAAAATATTTCGTACTGCGGTCCTATAAACATTCTTTGCTGACGAGGGCTGCTGCTGCGAGAAGAAGGTGCGAGCGATGATAGACTTGCGAAATCAAGGCGACGATATCCGAGCTAATAGAGTGTATAGGCGTTGGAGGAGGCTGAGCCGGGAGACCGACCGGAACACGTAGCATGCACTGAGAAATAGAATTAAGTGCATTCTTAGAGATGCACGCATTGCGTACTATCGGAAAAGACTCTTGCACTGTCACAAAGTCGTGTGCGCGCTATAGAGGGGTCGTTGAGCTTGCGGTGCCAGCTCGATCCGTGCCTGCCGTTGGCATTTCAGCATCGCTAGATGATTTAAATAATTTTTTCGCTGGTACTTTAGTGCCTGTTTGATTCCCTGACATGATCTGAAAAGAGTCTAATCTCGACTCTGCCTTTTATTTTCCACACATGGCGCCCGAAACACTTATTTGAGCTGTCGCCAGGTTGCGCTCCAATGCCATTGGTATGGATGGCATCTCGATCTTCTTTCTCGAGGAAAGCTTACTTGTTGCTCTGCCCGTGATATTGCTTATTTGCAATAGGTTACCACTGTACAGGATTACCGCCCAAGTAGAAGTCTGTGCGTAGCCCCAAAACTGGTTGAGTCTATAGCTTAATATTGGCTTGTACCGTTTTTCAGCACAAGACCCGCGTTCGACAGATTTCTATCGGGCATCGTGATCGTAGAACTCCTATGGCTTTACTTAGGATTTCAGACGACATCAGAAGAGTATTTGAGGAAGAGGGAATGACGCTGATAGTCTTGGTTGACTTTAAAGAGACGTTCGGGAGCGTTGATGTTGTCGAAATGTAAAGTGGACAGCGGGAGCTTGGATGTTCTGTGTCAGTTTGTAGATGGCTTTTTCTGAAGGGATCGTAAGCAGATTCGTGGCCAGATCATGGAAGGAGCAATCGTCACTGAGACTCAGAAATATTGGTGTTCCACAGGGCTCTATACAGGCTCCCTTGCTCTTTTCGCTTTATATCCTCAGACTGCCGCAGTGTCTTTACTACAGCAAATATCACTTGTACGCAGATGACATTGTCATTCACATGCAGTGTGCATTTAGACTGATGAGCGACACGAGACAGCTATTTAACGCTGATCGTTATCGGGTGAGGATTTCGTCATTAGACAGTAAGCTTACGATACACGCAGATAAAATCAAGGCTATGTGGGTCGAAAGCCGCAGCTATATATCGCCCATTCCGGATATTCGACTGCCGAACCTAGTGCTTTACGGCATTGCATTAGATTTCAAACCAACTCTTAATAAGCTTAGCATTTTATTTGGCGGTACATTCGATTTTTGGGATTACTGTGCAAATACCTGCAAAAAGGCCTTCGTCACACTGAATTGTATCAGCAGATGTCGTGACACCCTAACCCCAGAGATGAAATTTACGATCGTAAAAACCTTAGTCCTTACTTGTTTCGACTACTTCGCCCCTTTACTCTTAGGTTAAGTACATATAAGCATGTGACCCAATTTTTAAAAGTTATGAGTGCAGCGCACATTGGTCTATAAAGCCCAGAAAATTCTAAAATTTTATGCTTCCACTAAATTTTTATTCAACCATATGGTTTATGGTCGTATTTTATTTCTAAGACCATAACCTACAAGTATCTAAGTCTTTAAGACGTTAAATCATTTTGTATATGTATGTTTTGTAGGTATATATATAGGAGGTGTGTTCAAAAAGTAAGGTGACTTTTCAAATTTCGCGGGCAACGTACTTTCGATTATCGATTTTTTGGTTTTGTTATGTTAGTACACTCTTCCCAAACATCTGTGCCAAGTTTTAAGTGTATAGCATTTTTTGTTTGGTTGTGAGAAGCGTAAAGGTTATAAGTATTTTGCGTGCTCGGCGATTTTTTGCAATCGAAAAATATGGATCAAAGGATTTGCATCAAATTTTGTGAAAAAAATAAAATAAAGTGCTCCGAAACACTTGAAATGTTGACAGTGGCATACGATGAAACTGTTCTGAGTAAAAATAATGTTCACAAGTGGTACAAACTCTTCCAAGATGGCCGGGAAGATGCCAATGACGAGCCTCGCTCTGGACGCCCAAGCACGTCAACAACTGATGAAAAC
>JAPYYV010000736.1:0-30174 GCA_030522625.1 Copidosoma aretas
AAACTCAGACAATGACAATATTTATTGTTATATTTTGTGTTTTTATGTAATATTGCATTACCTTATTGCTCGTTTTATGAAAAATTCGAGTTTTTATAAGTTTATCTGCAAAAAAAAATATTCTTAACCCATTTTCTATATTTTTCCACTATTCTCTATTTAATTATCTACAAATTAAAAAAAAAAAAAAGGATAGAGTTATCTCGTTTCTTTCGAAAGTTCTTGATTTTGAAACAAAATATGACGAAATCCGGCACTGTGCGCCCCTCGCCATCCTCATTCTGAATTACTTTGTAACATACATTTCTCTTCCGTATTTTCTCCAATTAAACACTTTTAAAGTTTGTTTTTTTTCCTCCGGTGATTCCAGATGGAGGCAACATCAGATATTTTAGAAAATATTTGATGTATAAGAAGATACGTGTAACTGCTTATATTCAAATAAAAACTTTTAAACTATTCTATACAAACAACTACATCTAACGTTTTACCTATAAAATGTTTTGAAAATTTTCGACAGCATATATCAAACTATTTGAGGAATCAAATAAACGTTGGAACTTAAGAAAAGGATGAAACCCTAAAAAGAAAGTTATCTTTCTAAAGTAAATTAAAAAATTCAAATTATACATTTATGCATCGAAGAAAATATAATCAAATAATATTTTCTTTACAATCAAGTACCTCGTTATTGTATAATAACGTCTCTTGATACTTTTATAGGATAATAATAACCAATTACATTAATTTTCACTGATTTAGTTATATGCATGGAAAAAAAATTTATGCCTGTTTCTATCTACATTTTTTTTATACATTTATGGATAAAATAATTTCTTTAGACGTAGAAAAACATTATGACTGGTTTTTGTCATTCGCCTCAATATAATCTTGTTGTATTTAAACATTCTTCGCATAAATGAGTTTTAATATTTACATCTGAGGCGTTACTGCGACGGTTCCCTTTTTTTTCTCATTTTTAAGGGCCCCCACACCCCTTCCGCATTCCACTGCGACCACCAACATTCCCTTTGCACCAGCCCGTTGGACCCTCTGCAATTCACGTCGTGATTCGTTCAATTTTTACGTGTTTTAAAAGTCGCCATTTGTTTTCACGCCCGCCCTCCGCATCAACCTCGCAGGACCCTCCGCTGAACAAATTCGTAAGTTTTATCCGTATTTCAATGTAAACTTTTTTTTTATAATTTTTAAAAACCCCTTCGCGATTCCCCCTTTCCCCCGCCTGCGCCCCTCCACCGCATTCCCTTCGCTGGAACCCACGCAATGTAAGTAGTAATTTGATCAATTTTAACGTGTTTGGAAAATCGTCATTTGTTTTTACGCTTCCGCGCACCCCTCCGCAGCCCTTTTGTGTCCATCTGCACAAATTTGTAAGTTTTCTCAGTATTGTTACGTGAAAATTTTGTGCCGGCATTTTTTAACACCCTGCACCCCGACCCCCCCCGACATCCCCCCCCCCCCCCCCCCCCCCCCCCCCCCCCCCCCCCCCCCCCCCCCCCCCCTCCCCCACCCCACCCCACCCCCCCCACCCCCCCCACCCCGCCCCCCCACCCCCACCTATCCCGCAATAAGACATCCGCCACGGCACGGGCGCAACGCCATGGCGCCCCTCTTAGCCTGCACGCCATGCTGTAAAGAGACAGATGCACTTTCAATACTGCAGCTGTCTTTCCCAGAGTTTGATGAAGTGACCTTTATCTGTGTGATAAGTCTATATTTTCCCCTGAATTTGAGTCTTTATGTTTTTATGGCTGTACCATTGACTTTTTATTCCAACATCGTCAAGTCTACGAATGATCTCTATTCTTACTTTCTGCCTCAATTGAACTAGTAAAAAAATGTCCTTCCGTAAAATGGCTATGAAAAAGTTCTGGGCCACTCCAGACTAACTTTTTAAATGTGCTTTCGATCTTTAATAAAGGCTCTACATCTTTGAATGCCATTTCATTCAACCGAGTGAAAGTATAAACATGATTAATAGCAAAAACCCATACTTCTGCTCTCCGGTCGGCGCACAGTGGAGAAAAATTGACTATTTTTGGAAAAAAATCTGCCTTGACCACAAATCTCAACAGATTTAATTTTTTTTTTTTTTAATACTTTTTAGATAATTCTAATGAACGTATTACTGCGACTTTTTTAATTATGATAGAACATAACCTCGAAAAAATGTGGGAAGTTGTAAAGTTCACAATTTCTAAGTAAAACTTTTAAAAACAGGTACATATCGTATATTTATAATATATAATTGATAGAAAATAGTTTAAATCGACATTTTTCAATTAAGTATTGTATTTATCTGTCGACATGGCCCAAAAAAAAGTTTTAATCTCTTTTTTTTTTAATTCGCACGTATAACAAATTCTAACAAATTAGTTTTTTTATTTTTTAAATACTTGTTAGATGATTCTCTTTAACTTGTTACTGCCATTTTTCCAATTATGATGAGACATAATCTTAAAAAAATGTTAAAAGTTGAAAATTTTACATAGAATATGTAAAACTTTTGCCAACAGGTAGGGAAGATGGCCCCATTATTGAGCCTGTCCCTATTATCGAGGGTCTGAACTATAAATACAGAAATATGAATCATAGACTAATGTATATGTACGAATTATTTTTTCCCCTTAACCTCATTAAATAATGTATCCTATCAAATTCTCAAATTGGAAATCACTATTTACATTGACATTTATCACGTAATTCGAGTTCTACAAGTAAGCTCGCATCAGTTTATGTCCGATTCTTAAACGGAAACCTTAAGAAAATACATATACTTTACTATCGTTTATTAATGGACTACATTTAATACGTGTATGATGTAAATGTTATGGTGATATTCAAACAGGTGTCAATAACGTTATGGACAATTTTTTTAAATTCTGCTTATTTGTATTTATTAACAATAAAGTCGATAACAGGAGCACATATTTTTATAGTGCATCTATTATCGAGGTCATGCATTCAGTGCTAGAAGCCGTTACCTAACCTTAATTTCTCGGTTGATGAGTTTTGTTTAGATTCGCTTTTGCTGCGACAAATCAATAAACGTAATTATAAATATGAACAAAACTCATAAATTTGCATATAATATACACACATCTTGATGTACATACCGTCTAACCATGTAAATATTGGGCTCAAAGGGGCTCGGTAATAGATCCATGGCCTCTTTCAAGGCTCGGTAATAGAGCCAAAAAGAAGTTTTTTTTTTTCATTGATGAATAATGAATTCAATCATTGATTTTATAACGCACAAAAATTTACACTTGTAGTTGATCAATTACGAAACTAATATTTACTAAAATTGCGATGAAATTATTCAGCATACATTTAATATTACATTAAATTCCTGAAAATTTGTCTAAGACCCTCGATAATAGGGCCATATACCCCTATATATAGTATATTTATCATAAGTTCTTAATCAAGAATAGTTGAAATGGTAATTCTAAATCATGTATTTATTCGTCAACATAACCTGAAAAAAAACATTCAATTTCTTTTTTTTTTTTTTTTTAATTAGCATTTACCACAAATTTCAATTAATTAAAATTTTTTCTTCTTCTTTTAATACTTTGTAGACTATTCTTTTGAACGTATCACTGCGACTTTTTTAATGATGATAAGACATGACATAAAAAAAAATGTAAAAAGTTAAACGAATTCACAATTTTTGTATACAATTTTCAATAGCAGGTCTGTGTGAGAGATTAATTATAAGTTCTAAAGAGAGGATAGTTTGAGTAGTTATTTTTTAACTTAATAGAGTTTTTGATTTGTCAATAGCTTCTAAAAAATTATTTTGCTCTTAGAAAAAAGTCGGCTCGACCATAAATTCAAATCGTTAACCAATCTTGTTTTTTTCTCAAATACTCGTAACGTAATTTTCTTGAAAGTTTTACTAGAACTTTTTAAATCATGATGAAACATAACCTGTTGTTGTTAATATTTTAATGATGATACCAGGTTAAATTACGTTATACTTAAATCTTAAAAACATCCAAAGTAATTTTGAAAGGTATATGAAGGACATGTTTTTTTATTATTAGTTAAATGAAAATTCTTCGTCTTGTTTGGTTGTGTTCAAAACTTTCTTTCATAATTAAAGCTCTCTTTACTCGTAATAAACGCTTAATACTATTAAAGTTTATACCAAGCGTGCATATATTATTATATTTAAACCTTAGTGAAACATTTAGGGAACATCCATTTAACGCAGATACGTCACAGATTCAACCTATATCGAATATGGATGTATCATGGAATCAGCACTCATTCAGCGCTGAATCAGTACAGATTCAACGCGAAATCAAAGTGGCGATTTACTACGGATTCCAGTTTTACGATACCCACTGATTCAGTGTTAAATCAGTGATTATTTAACATTGATTCCAACAGGGGTTCGGTAGTAAAATCCATGTTGATTCAGCGTTGACACTTGTGGTAGGGACATGATGTGTAGAGTGCACTCAATCTGAATTTTGTCAGAGCTTTTCTACGTGGATCTGTTATTATTATAGCAAAAACCAACGTCTGTTATTTAATTATATTAATCATCATTACCCGTTTTATTGTACAAAGCTTTGTGTTATTTATTTTAATAATGATACCTGACTAAATTTTTTTCGGTTACGGGACCAAATATAAAATGTTGATAACGTTGAACCAATAAGCTACAACCATTTTTACTCATTAACTCATACTAAATATACAATATAATCCTGTTTATAAAAACTTTACATGAAAATTGTAAATTTCCTAAATTATACTATTTTTATCATTTTAATGAAAAAAAAATTTTGAATAAACTAAAAACTCGTTCAAGAAACTTATGTTACGCGTATTTGAGAAAAGAACAAGATTAGTTACTGATTTGAATTTATGGTCAAGCCGACTTTTTTCAGAAATAAGAACAAAATAATTATTTAGAAGATATTGACGAAAAAATAACTCTATTAAGTTGACAAATAACGACTTAAACCATCCTTTCCTTAGAACTTATAATCAATCTCTCAGATAGACCTGCTTTTGAAACTGGTATACAAAAATTGTAAAAATTTTCATGTTTTTACATTTTTTCTAAGGTTATGTCTTATCATAATTAAAATAGTCGCAGTGATACGTTTAAGGGCATAGTTTACCAAGTATGAAAAAAAAAAAAATTTTAATAATTGAAATGCGTGTTAAATGCTGATTTAAAAGAAAAAGAAATAAAATAATTTTTTCAGTTCACGTTGACAAATAAATACGTGATTAAGTTAAAAATACCATTTTAACTATTTTTGATCGAGAACTTATGATGAATAGACTATACATACCTGTTGTCAAAAGTTTTACATAGAGTATGTGAAATTTTCAAACTTTTACATTTTGTTTGAGGTTATGTTTTACCAGAATTGGAAAAATGGCAATGATAAGTTGACGAGAATCATTGTGATACGTGCAAATTAAAAAAAAAAAAAAAGATTAATACTTTTTTTTGGGTAATGTCGACAAATAAATACAATACTTAGTTAAAAATGACGTTTCAAACTATTTTCTATCAATTTTAGATTATCAATATACGATTTGTACCTGTTTTTAAAGGTTTTACTTAGAAATTGTGAAATTTTCAACTTCCCACATTTTTTTCGAAGTTATGTTCCATCATAATTAAAAAAGTCGCAGTAATACGGTCATAAGAATCATCTAAGAAGTATTAAAAAAAAAAAAAAAATCAGTTGACATTTGTGGGTAAGGCAGATTTTTTCACACAAATAGTCAATTTTTCTTCACGGTGCGGCGCGCGGCGGCTTAGATGGATGCTACACGCTCAATTCCTCACATAGCAGCTTCCTATCTTTGAATGCTGTTATGTGTTGGTTAACTGAACAATTTAATCGAATTCATTATTACTAAATAACAGAAAGCCAGGAAACCCTGTACGTATGTATTACATGTGCTCAGAATAGCACTCGAAAAGTGCAGACTTGCCAGACGGGGAATCCAGCGTGTAGCGGCTAGCCAGACCGCCTTCCAAATCGCAAAAGTGCGGGTTTTTGCTGTCAATTTTTTCCACATTTCTACTCTGTTAAATAAAACAACATGTAAGTATGTTGTAAGGCAACTCTCGAAGAACCAAAGAGTTTTTGAAAAATTAGTCTAAAGTGGCAAATACTTTTTTATGGCCATTTTTTGGAAGGATATTTTTTCACTTTTTCGAGTGGTTAGCCAAAAGTTTACAAAAGATCTTGCTGGAATGTAGTAAGCATTTAAAAGGGTACACAACTTATATTCTAATTAAATTTTAGATCTTAATATGAATATGAAAGCACGATATGAATTTTTTAATAAACAGCCAACAAACGCGGTTTTTGCGATTTTCAAAAAAAAAACCACTGATTCGATTAGAACTTACAAAAGTAACTTGGTTTGTATTCTTATCGCGCATTTTTTATACGGAAGCCTTTTATATTGCAAAACGAAAAATCTGTTTTTGGCGTTTTTTGATGATGTTTTTACATGTTTCCATATACGTACACGATTTTAGATGAAATATGTTAATCTTGACGATCTAAAAACAAAAAGAAATCAAAACTGTTTATCACAATTATTATTTCAAATATGCTTAATTTATTAGACTTTGACATGCTAAACTTATTTTGCTGATCCCTCCCAAGCCTTGTTTTTCTACTTTAATGTTTATTTTTCTACATAAAGTCTTATTTAAAAACCGCTTGAAAGTAGATGGGTTACGAAAGGTACGCTATCTGTTGGGAAAAAGGATCATTAGGTAAACAATTGAACTATTAGTTTGTTGAAAATACTGTTGAATCATTTAAATGGGCTCATATCTGCATATTATTACTTTATTATCATTATATTTTATTACATAGAAAAGAAGTATTTTCCGATATATGTTTTCATTTTAAGACTTTATTTTCATATGCTAATATCTCAACAACTAGACACAAGATTAGTCTGAAATAAAAATATAATATTCTTGACATATTAACTATTAACATATTAGTTTTTTGAAGAAAACTGTAAATTTTTCATGACGAAAAGTCAAAAACAGTAATGAATATGACGTATCTCCCCATAACACACCATGTATAACAAGAAAAAAACACGAACATTGGATTAGAATATCTCTTGTACGAGACACTGGAATCGTGTCATTTTTTGACAGCTCATGTATCATTACTTAAATCATAAGATATTAAATCTGTATTGGGATCTGTAAAAAAAGTTTTCATGATCCATGTACCTTAAGTAAAAGCTACTAAACAGGATTACTATTTTTAATATAAATGCTTGTACTTAGTTTAATCAGAATTTATTTGATTTTTCTAATAATTTAAAGCTTATTTTGTTTGATGATTATTTATTATTACGACTACTGGTGATATTATACCATGAAGTTCTTTTTAATAAGTGCGGTTTGCATCTTATTGGTAATAATATTTTTACAGCAATTCTTTATACTTAGTCATTTTATTGTTATTTTGTATTTTATTTTCCTCAACGGGTGTCAGAAACTTTGTTTTTACCAGGGGTCCTACGACCCACTTATTTGAAAACTGTAGGGCCATTATGATACATAACTAATGTTCTCTGCGGTTTTTAAAAAAGACTTCATTAAAAGAAATAATTGAATAGATTGTTTCTTTTACGAAGAAATTTATTTTTTGTATTTATTCTACAATGGATGTTGTGCGGATAATCTAATCTTACCGATATAAATTTGACGTGAATTCACGGACTTGAATCGAAAATTCGTGCAGTGGTCGAGGCGAGGCACTGGTGGATTACAGAGAGTCTTAAAACGAATAAGGATTTTTCAAAAAAACTCGTAATCGAATGAGTTTACACGTGAATTTAGAATGTTGCTAGGGGGTCATAAATATGTTTTCTTGTATAACCATATATGTATATATATATAGCTATATATGTATACGGGGCATTTCACGTCGAGTTAAGCAGTCAGAAAAACTTTATGGTTAAAACATGTGGTTATTGACAGTGCATTATGAGACTAAACTTCACCCGAAATTGAAGCTTTTCTCGGAGTTATGTGGCTTGCAACGGTGGCAATTAAAAAATTTAAATGTTTTCGATTAAATGCTATATTTCTGAACTTTTTCGCCGAAAGAAAAAGAAACGTGTTTTTGTCCACTGAATCAATTAAAATATTAATGAAGTGTTTAACGCCTAATTTTAAGATTAGAAAGTTAAAATTTATTTTTCGCTGATACGACGTTTTTTTTCTTTTATGTAAAGTTTAGGGAATTTTTTTTTAAAAAAGGAATCTTTTTTTATGGTTTAATTTTTAGGTTAAGTGCAAGTTGAAGCTGAATGTAAAAATAGCCAAAATAAGGAGGTTTGGGAGTATCATTCAGCGAGGCGAAGAACGGGGAGTCCCCCCGACTCGCGCAGCTAGGCTCTCTTTACCGCGCACCCCCTCTTGCACCCTACGACTTCAATATTTTGCTTACATTTAGCGTTGGCATTGTTTAAAATGCTCTATAACATGACTTAAAATTTTACTCACTGAATCTTGAAACAATACTTCATTCGTAGGTATGGTTTTTTTATAAGTCTTTGAATTTTCCAAAAATATTTGTCGATGTAAACGAGAAATCGAGGTTACGTTCCATAAGAGCCTATGTTATCACATTCATTTTTCACTTCATATAAGTTCTACGTATTCCAGACTATCAAGAAACATCAATATCATTGTGATCTCTGCATTTTATTATTACTCCCAAACCTCATTAAACGCTTCTTAACTTGTGATTTACATTAAAATATCTAATAATAAACTTAATTAGAGTAGTGAAGATTGACGATGATAAATCCCTAGCCAAGTAATAAAAATTTTAGATGGCAGATCCAATGATGGCAGCCAAATCAGATCCGCCATCTTGAATTATAATTGTTCAACTAGGGATTCGTCATCGGCAATCTTAACTACTCTAAATGAACTTATCGTCAGGTATCTTGATGTAAAAGCACAAGTTAAATAGCATTTAACTTAGCTATTTTTACTTTCAGCGACAACTTGCACCTAACCTTAAAATTAAACGTTTAAAAAATAATTTTTTTTTTTAAAAGATTCAATAAACTTTATGTAAAAGAAAAAAAATGTCTATAATGGAGGCACTAGGTATCAAATTCAACAAAGTTTATACTAGCTTGGTATGGAGAAAATGTGTATGCATGTGTGGGTAGAATATATTTGCGTATTAACACACACACACACGCCAAAAATAATTCTGATCGGAAAACTCGAGTATAGTATCGGTGTTCATACAAACTGGATTTTAAGATGCGACGATCAATTTTCGTTTATTTCTAAATAATGCAATTGACATCTTAATATTATTTGATCCTTCTTTAAAAAATATGTTAATTACTTTCAGTTAGATTATCAATCTTTCCTCATCTCTAATTATAAGCATGAGATCAAGGTGTATTATGTTAATTGAAGTAACAATAAAAAAAAAAAAATTGTTCAAAACCTCAAGAATGCATGGAATGATAAAATACATGACCTCTAATTTATAGAATATTCGTGTAAAATATGTTAAATTAACTTAATCTCAACCTTACTTGCTCACACCAAATTTCCCAAATGTTTTTGTCCGAGATATTTCTGGTCTTATGCAGGCCCGATTTTGTCTTTGTTCTGGCTGGCGTATCCAATCATCCCAGTATCTATGGGTAATATACATCATTATTTCGTTAGTGTTTAACTGAAAGATTATCAAATAATTAACACTTACGATTTTGGCCATTTGGGAGATAACTCTAACCAAAGTTTTCGAGTCAGCATCCACCCCAAGCCAGGAAAAAAATCTGTTCTATACAATAAGTGAGGGCTTGCTAGATCTATAAGACTAGATTTTCCATTATCATTCCAAGCAGATACGCACCATAATGATCTATCTGCTTTGAGTATTGGATACGTGCTCAGAAAGTATTCATAAAAATCTGGAGATATGTCTAAATCATCTGCAATGATATACCATGTATTATTGTCCCCTTAATTATAAAATCAAATAAGCTACTGATAAAAAAATTCGTTTCGCAGTTTCTTATTTAAAGGTCCTAAAGTTACCAACGAATAATAAAAAATATTAGGAAGGTCCAACCACTTAAGTTGGCTCATCACCTCTATACTCGTATAACACATATATTGAATATTTCATTACAAATGATTAGTAAATGTTATTAAAACTGTCATTAGACCTGACAATGATATAGATAGTGCTTAAAATATTTTCTTTTTTTTTTTCATGAAATTTTGGTGTTGAACTCGAAAACAAATTCAATAAATTACTTTAATATTTTTCAATTTACATCTGATTTCTTATTCTACGGGCATATGATCTTACTTGAACATATTAATTGGGAGTCATCACGGAAAAAATTGCAAAAACTTGGATAGGTTTCCAAGAAAATTCAATTGTTCACTTATTTTTCGTATTTCTGTATAATCAACTGAATTTTATGGAAAATTTATTGGATTACTAGCCAAGTTTTTGCAAATTTTTCCGTGATAACTCCTAATGGATTTGTTGTAGAAAGAGAATGAGCCAAAAAAATTGAAAATCAGATATAAATTGAAAAAGATTAAAGTAATTAGTTTAATTTTTTTTAAGCTTCGGTATCACAAAAAATTCAACAACAAAATTTTATCAAAAACATTGCATGATATTTAGCACGAGATATATTATTGTCAGGTTAAGTGACACATCTCACAACTTTTAATAAACATTTATAATAAAATATTCAAAATATATGATGTGCAGGATTTATTAGTGACCTTAAATACTTAAAAAACCGCTGCCAATAAATTAGCACAAAGCTTCCTGAACAACATTATTCTGCTATTATTTACCTAAAAAAAGAATCAACCAAAATATTAAAATGATTTAAAATGGCAAAAGAAGCGATTTTTATGGTCTACATTGTGTAATAAAGTTGCAAACGCGAGTCTTCTCACAGATTGTATAAATATTAAGTATGAAAAATAAAAATTCATCAGCAACAATTTCTACCTTACCAGCAACCTTATTTCGACTGATAACTATTTATACAGCTGTTTTTTGATCAAATAAAGAGAATATCCAGCAAGCTAGTACTTCAAAAACTCTATCAAGGTAAGATTTATTGTAATCTATTGCAATGTTACTATTTACAACTTAAAAATAGATTTTTTAACTCTTAGAAGAGTAAAAAACCGTTTTTTACCATGATAATCGTTATAAAATCCTTAATAAGATACAAAATTCAAATTTTTTATAGGCAGCTGCAATAAATAAGTAAAATTAATCATTTGGAATGTTTCTGAGATGCACATCTCAGTTTGTTATAGTCTAAATAAAACATACAAATTTCGACAAAATAGACTACTTGAAAAATAAAGCTTTAATTGGACGCCTCGGACGGAGAAAACCTAATAACGGTACTTTGCAATGCTAAAATAAATGGTAATGTACCGTTATAAGTTTTTCTTCGACCGACGCGTCTAATTATGTATTTTCTCTAGGTTTGCAAATATTTTTATTGCAAATGTAAAAATCACTGATTTGATAAAAAAAAATAGATTTTCTTAAATACAAAAAAACGACATAAAGTAAAAAAAAAACTTTTTAGTCTAAAATGAAGGTGTTCTAATACTATAGGAGATACAACTATTGAAGCATTTTTAAGTTTTTCACTATAAAAGTAGCAAGAAACCGCTTATTGGACATAAAAAATCGTTATAACAACCTCAATAATGTATAAGACTTAAATTTTTTTTTGGAATGATTACAAGGACATAAAAAAAAAATTTGAAGCCTTGAATCATCAAAATTACTTGAAAGGTTTCTAAGATATGAGTGATTTTCTACAAAAATCTCAGTACTTCTTTATTAAAAACTAAACAAAATATGTTATCATAATAATTTAAATTGAAAAAAAGCTATTTTAAAGCTCTATCAGATGTTACTATTTAGAAATTCAAATTTAATTTTTTTTACCCTTAAATAAGTAAAAAAACCTGTTTTTTAACCATAAAAGTCGTTATAAAAACCTTAGTAAGGTATAAAACTTAAATTTGTTTCCGAGCCGCCATAAAAAGGTTGAAACAGAAATTTTAAGCCCCAAATCATTTATATTGTCCGTTGGATTCCTGAGATATGACTGATTACATACACACACACAGACAGACTTTTTCTAAAAATGGTATTTTTCCATTTTAGACACCATATGAAACATATCTAACCTATTTCTAGAAAAAAAATTTTTTTACCGATACAAAGTTTTCTCTATTAGGAAGCAAAAACCTTTACTTAAAGTAAACGCTCACAAAGTGAGTACTTTTTTGCAAAATAATATATAAAAACATATTTCTTACTGTTGAATTTATTATAATAATATATTTTATTCTACAACAAAAAACAAAAATTTATAAAACTTATCAATATAGTTATGGTAAATAATTATGGTTATAAACATTATCCATACTACCTAGTTGGCTCTTTAGTGAAACAAGAAACGGGGGATACGAACTCATGGTGAAGAGGTTATTCCTTTAGATTCAATAAACCTATGTTTTATATTGGGGACCCTTTTACCATGCAAATTTTAAAGAACGAGCCGATAAAAGTTTACTTCTTAACATTGGATCATATGTAAAACATGTAAGTTTTTGTCGTTATTTGCATTAAGGATTATACAAAAAACGGGGAATTGGAACAAAAAAACAACGCAAGAAAGCTTATTCAACGCTGAACACATTGATACATTGAAAAATGTAAATAACGAATAAAGTTGGAAAGATGAACACCAAAAAACAAACAAATTATTGAGCTGAATACTTTAAGAAATGCCCGTATAAAATAAAAATACTGATTCCAAATTGATACTATGAAAAAAAGTACAAATTAAATTTTACTTAAATCAAATTTAGGTACGTACATCATAATTGTATACCGATCATGATGTCTTAACAGTATGTGCGATCAGAATTATGTAAATTGTTCAAAGTGCGAAATTTTTTCGGCAACTATTGCACCTTCCGTAGAACAAGCACCCGAGTTCGATAGTTTCTTCCGCGTTTTCACGTAAAGACTTATATTTCTTACTTTCAAGAGCCCTCCACAAACCCATGCACCCCCTTATTCCCTGCGAACCTCCGCATTATTTTGATTCTCTAAACAGTTTTGTAAGTACTTTGTGTTCCTCTAAATTCCTTAGCTGGCTGATTAGGCAATTCGCTTCTTAGATAATTAATTAATTGTTTTAGTTGCGTAAACCAAATATTTTTGTTTCATTCTTTTCAGCTGAAATCTTATGGTCTTTTACACTAAAATAGTGACGTTGTTGTCTAATGTAGTTCGATTTTTTCTTTAACTAAAGTCTATTATTTATAACAACGTCATATGAAAACGTAGCTTGCGTTTTAACTAGTCATACCTCTTTTCACATCTGTGTTTTTTCTTAAGACAGACAAAAATAAATAAATGGCAAGAGTTTCAGATCGGCAGATATATGTACAATAATACTCAAACAAGACATAGTAGCCTTAATAGTGCTGTACATTCCTGAAAGCAAATGATTAATTGCAAATACTAAAACAAAACTACAAGTTAACGATTAAGAGATTCTGAAACTAATCATTAGCTAACTAATTTATTAGTAGATGGACCGAAAAAACCGATTACAATGTGAAAGTAGAGAGAAGGACATTTTGCAAAAGCACGGATAATACAATCTGTTAAATAACTCTAATGAATTTTGTAGATAAATTAATTATCTATAAAATAATACGTGTTGCAATACTTTTGGTGCAATTGTTTACTTTCAAATAGCGTCTAAAGTTTAAAAAACGGAATTCTGCCACATTTAATATCTTAAAAGCATAAATATTTTGAAGGTTGAAATTCTCTGAATGTATTGCTATTATAGATATAAATAAATGTACCAAATTTGAAAACGATCGGTTTCAAACTTTTTGGTTATTTAACGATTCAATTTGTTGAAAGAGCTAAGTTGCATAATGCGCCATTTTTTTTTGTGATCATCCGATTTTGATCAAACCCCTTTAGACAATTCACAAAACTATTGAATTTTAATATCTCGGTGGAATTTTATTAAAAAACTAGTTTTAACAGATTTTATAACGATTTCTTTGATGGTACTAGGTTTGGACGGACGTATAAAACTATATAACTTTCTTTTTTTTTTTTTACATTTAAGTTTCCGTTTTTCCGCAGCTGAAAAGCTGCTATTTTTTTACAAACTAGAAAAAAAAAGTTTGCTCTAGCATGCAGGGGAGCCAAGATAATTTTTTTTTTTCAACAAATTTGTGAAGGCGTATTTTACGTCGTACAGCCCTGAAATTTGGAGAGGTTGCAGTTTAATACCTATACTTACTGTAAAAAAATATTTTAGTGCTGTATGGCATCATTTACTACTATGGAAAAACAAGCCTTTAAGTGTACCATATGAAAGCTGAGCGCGCTGGCTGGCGTGTGGTGGTGGAGACATGCGCTCGGAAATCAGCTACGGCCGAATGAACTCCCGCCCTTCAAATCGTCAATATCTCGGGTTCTACTTACCCTACAAAAAATAGTACCATCTGAGAAATCGATATAAGATCTCTTAAAATTAGTCTTTTAATAAAATTTCACCGGAATGTTAGAATTCAATAGTTTTTTGAATTTTCTAAACGGGTTTGATCAAAATCGGATGATCACCAAAAAAATGGCGCATTATGCAACTAAGTTCTTTCAACAAATAGAATCGTTAATTACTCCAAAAGTTGGAAATCGATCGTTTTAAAATTGAGTACATTTATTTATATCTATAATAGCAATACATTCTGAGAAGTTCAAGCTTCAAAATATTTATGCTTTTAAGATATTAAATGTTGAAGAAACCCCGTTTTTTTTAATTTAGACGCTATTTGCACGTAAACAATTGCACAAAAAGTATCGCAACACTTTTCATTTCATAAATAATTCTGTCCTCTACAAAATTCATAAGAGGTATATGTACTGAAAAATGCACCTGAGAGGAGTTATAATAAAAAAACCAAAGAAAAGCCAATTTTTTCGGTTATTGTTAATGTGAAAAATGAAGCACGCGGAGTTAAGTTCAGCAAAATTAGGGTATTGTAGTACACGCCTGTACGAACCTTAATCTGCAGAGAAACTGGACCAAGGTGATTTCTGCCGTTTTTCATACTTTCTCTTCCCTGGTAACTAGGCTATCATTTTAACGTGATTTTTAACCCAATTTTTTAAGACTAGCTCCCCCCCAGCTCCCCCTCAGTGTACCCTGCTTCTCACAGCTCTTCCTCCACCTCTGTCTCGCCGCCCCCTTAGCTCAAACCTAGCTGCCCTTCACCTCCTCATCACCTAATACTCGACTCTTACTCACTTAACTTAATTATAAGTTCATCGATAGGATTCTACAATTTGGTTTTATTTAGATTACTCAGTTTTACATGTTCTAAGATTATAATTAAAAGAGAAATTGACACTGACCGCATAATCTCCCAAATGCTATTAAAGAAAATAAGGGCAGCTCAAAAAATATTTTTATATTGCTGGTTGAGTTGAAATCGTACACGGTATATCACATGATATCAAAAGTATAAGGTGTCTTTCAAAGTAGCCATTATAAGAGCCAATAACAGGGCTGTCATCTTTTTCGCAAAATTAAATCGTTTTTTACGTGTGGAGTATTTAATATTCATGTTTGCAATGGTGATAAATTGCCTTATTTAGTTTTTAAATATTTGATATAGAAAAAAGCAGGGCAAGATGATGATTGGATAATGCGGATATACTAGCAGACCTTGTTTTATGTATAATCAAATATAAGCCATGACAATAAGTATACAAAGCTTATCAGAAGAACATAAGTAACTATGTTCTTAGTCGTACAAAGTTCTCAGTTATAATGAGTGATCTGACTCAGCAAATGTAGTTGCTGATTGAATTATGATCAGTTAGTTTCAAAATAATCTGGATTATTCAAGGTAGTCATCTTTACTGACAGAATAAGAATCATGCGTAATATTAGAGTAAGACAGACTATAAAAGGCATATGCACGGAAAGCAATGATTATGTGAAAAATAGTTTGTTTGAATTTTATATTAAAAAGATATCAAACATGATTAGAGGTTGTAAAATAAGCTAAAAAATGATTCCTCAAAAGAAAATATGGTATATAAAGTCTTCACTAATTACGTGTACTTATTTTCAGCACAGCATAAACACTACTATGAGTCATCGGTAAATGAAAATATTTTCTTTCAGTAGAAAGACCGAAAAGGGCTTGTGATGCATTTTATTTACAATGTTTATACCAAGATTTTTAATAATAATCAAAAAAAATTTGTTTTTTAACAAATACTAATCATGCTATTTAAATTTTTTAAATATTTTTTTATCTATTAAAAAAAAATTGACTTAATACTAATACCTTTTTAAAAAATGAAGTTCGTCTGAAGTTTAATGTTATACTGTTTATATCTTCATTACATCATTCGATAAATTAAAATCACCATAACTATTAGCATTAAAAACAATTAAAAATATATAAAAAAATGATACATTACTTTATTGCAACAAATTTTAAGTCTGTAATGCATTTTTTAAAGTTTCATTTACAAATTGTTACTATACATCGAGTAGAAGAATTATGTTTATAACAAAATATTAGAATTTACGCAGGAAAAATATTCTAAACAGTAGGAAGACTCCTAAGCTGAAAAAAAAACATAAAATCCATTAAAATCAGTATATACTGCCAAAATAATGTCATGAACATAAATGCATTAAATCGACGAAATTATTGTACTAATATAAGAATAAAGTTAATCTTATTTTGATGCAATAGAGATTTTATGAAATTTATTCAAAAATCCGATTATTTTAAGTATGTTTGTCATAGCTTCTATAGTTGTTCCATACGTATTTAAAAAGAATGGCAATTTTTAAAAAATGATAAATTTTCGAAAAAAATTGTAAAAAAAATCGTAAATGTTACCATATAAAACTTAAGGTTAAACTTTTACCTCAAATAGCCACAAAACAAGTAAACTTAGCGAAAAATCATAAGGGACTTTTTTGAAGAACGTCGAATTTCCTACACATCTATGTCTTATTATATTTCGTTAATTGGCAAAGGTTTTAAAAAATTTTAAAGAAACAAAAAGAACTTTTCCCATGTTATTTTCCAATCGAAACTTTGGACGTCGTGGGGAACGGGTTGATATTATTATTAAGAGCTAAAATTTATCAGGAATTCTTTTCTTTATTTATAAACGATTCAGGACTATCATGAAATAAAATTTAAAAATTCTCCAAATAAGGACAACCCTAACATACATGTAAATATGTATCAATATTTACCTTAAATAACAAAAAGAGTCCTTAACAGTTTTTAATTGGTTACAACTATTTGATAAATCAGTGAAATTATTTAATGTATTGACTATATTTGTTCGAATTTGTAGCGAATATTCATGAGATTGCTTTGGTTATCCATTTTTGTACGTACATGGGTACTAAAAAATAAATTTTGGTATTTATTATAAAGATATCAGAATAATATTGCAATATGGGGGTTGGCATGCGGAGCGCGCAGGGAGCAGAGCCCTACCAGTACGTATATTAGGGTGTCCGTTATTTACCCTTTATATAAACTTTAAGTATTTTTTCTGGATTTTTGAATCATACCATTAAATTGCATATCCCTTGGACTTGATGAATTGATGTTTTCCAGCTCAAAAAAAAACAAGTTCAAAAATTCGATTTTGGCCTTCGAAGCCTTCAAAGAACAAAAAAGCAGAAAAATTAAATTTTCTCAACTTGCTCTTTTTAAGTTGGAAAAAATCAATTAATGAAGTTCAAGTGATACGTAATTCAATGGTATGACTTGAAAATCCAGAAAAAATACTTAAAGTGGTAAAAAAAATCAGACAAGGTTGAAATTAAAAAATCCCATATTATTTAAATGGGAAATCAAATTGCGTCTAAGGGCACGTGTTAAATCTAAAATTTTCGGGTTTTCATTTTAGGATACAACGAAGAAATTCCAGGGGGTAGATGACCAAAAAGTTAAAATCAGTAAATAACGGACAACCTAATGTATATATATATATATATATATATATATATATATATATATACACATATATTTGTAAGGATTAATATTTCTCTAGACGGTTAAAATAACCTAGTCTAAATATTAACACTCAACTCTTTTTCAGCCGTGTTTAAACTCTCTCCAGTTGTCTCTACATTTTCGACATTAATATTATATATACTAATATTATTACAATTATATGTGTTTCGAGGAGGGCTTAGTGCGTTCGAAGCACAGCCAAAGTCAGGTGCAAGGATAGGGACGGCATAGCAGGTAGAATGACTGTAGAGGCTTTTGATGGTCAAACTATGTAGAATATATTTACATGCTGTATAGAGCGAGTACAAAGTATGTGTACAAGCTGAGAGAAGCTTTCTCTACAGCTGCCGTGAGTGGTTTTACGCAAAACACCAAGCATAGCAAAATAAAGCAATGGATACAGTTTTCATGCAAGTAATATTCGAAAAGAAAAGCAAAGCAAGTTAAGAAAAGATAAATAGTTGGTTTAGCATAGACGTGATACTTTGTTTTGATTACGCGGGTAATTTCGTATTGCTATGGAAGTGAACAAAGCAAGCGATCATTAGGCGTATTCAAAACGTATATGTAAAGCTAATTCTAATTAAATGACTTATTAGCAATAAAGTGAGTTTAAAAGAAGCATTAGAAGAATGTGGGCAATGGTATTTTGCGCACTGTAGAAAATATTTATTCTGAACAAAACAATATGCATAGAATGGTTTTAGTCTACGTATATTTACATGCTTTTTTATACATTTTAAAATCCCAAATATAGCTTCAGAAAATAACATTTTTGCACCATGCTTAAAATCAACAGTTGAAAAATGAGGATATCTTATGTTAATTGATTTTTTATCATAGACATCAGGGATAATTAATAGTAACTTATTAGCAGCTAACAGACAGCAACTTCTTTCCATAAATTTAATACTTTTCTAAATAGAAAAGTAGTCATATAGAACTATTTTTATTTTTTTTCTAATACTAGGTGACCTTGACCTATCTTCACACATTTCATTCACGATTAAGTGAAATTATTCTTCTAATAATTTATGGTGAATATTATACATTAGTTTTGTTTATTATTATAAAGTTTGTTAAAATTAGTATTTTTCTAATTGTACTTGAGTATTAAGCTCATTTAAAATAACGTTTCGCACTTATTTGTATGATATTTATTGATTATCAATATTTTTTTCCAATTATCTATTTAAATTTTACTTTCCTATCTTACAATCAGTTTTAAGTCTTTGGTTCTATGACTTTTAAAGTTTTTTTATATCACCCTATTTTATGTTAGTAATTTTTCAAAGGTTTTGAACATACTTTTTTTTTTCGTTTTCTTAGTCTTGGATAAAATATATTATACGATTTTTCCCCTTTACCTTGCGGTAATCATGTGGGAACACTTTTATTAAAGTGATTTTCCGTTTCACGGTCTTAAAAGACTTTACAAGTTGCTGGGTTAATGAAATTGGAGTCCATTGAGAATACTAAAGAATTGATTTGATGTAATTAATAAGTTTGATTCTGTACTTCACTCTCAATGTGTATTTTGATACATAATATTACATATAATTCTCCCTTGTGTAGCCATTTGAGTAAATGAACAAGAAATTTACACTTATAATAAATACAAAAGTCCTTAAATCTTCGTTTCATTCATGTCAAAGATACTGAATAAATACATACAGACATTTTGACATATTAACACATATGCAGCCGTTCTTGCATACAAATATACATTTGTAAGATCACAAAAATACACATATTCGTAGATACATACATAAAAAGATACATACATTTCTTTTTCCCAAAGTTCGACTAGCCTTTAAAAAAATCGAACAAAAGCCACAATGATACCCGTTTTTTAAGAGATTTTTAAAATTGAAATCATGCGCTAATGCAATGTCTTACAATTTTATAAAATAATTTGTATGCGACCCAAAAAAATACATATATTTCATTCTTTAATACCGTATTGCAGTATATCAGAAGAGGACTCCGCTAAAACTACAAAATTCGTACAGTATAGAAAAGATCTGAAAAATATATATGAAAAATATATGAAAAATATCTGAATAATTTATATTTCATTTATTTGCTTTTGGACATTTTTCGATTCAAGTGATATAATTATTAAATTTTGGATGAATTTAGATTAAAAATATCCATTTCTTTAAAGACTATTATAAAAAATGTAGAGCTCCATTAAAACTAGTCATAAGAATATAGGGGGTTGACACGCGGAGCACGCAGGGGGCAAAGTCCCAGTAGTACATATATACATCTTCCTATATTGTATAGTGAAGCCGTGTGTGGCGAAATCAATAGGTCACATCGCCTCCACACAATGATCACTCTTCGTAAAAATTTGTCGAACAATCGTGTAAAGATAGAATAGATTATTCTATTTTTTGTTCGTGATTATGACCCGCCACGCCTCCCCTCCCCACTAACCATCCAATATTTTTTCGCAAGGCCCCCCTAACAGGCCCCAGAACACAGAAATCTCCTGTCGATGTATTAAAAATAAAAATTAACTTTTTCTTTCAGTGTACGTAAAAATAAGCGTAAAAATAAAAAAAAATTACAAAAATATTTTCATCGTGTAATAAAGAAAAGAAAACTTTAGTTTAATACTGAGACTCCTTTTTATGATTACATAAGCAACATAATTTATTGGAATCAAAACAAGCTATTTAAAATAAAATCGTTTCTTCTCATTTCGGTGTTGGTAATAATTAAATATTTCCTTTCAGACTATATTTTCTATTTTATATTCATTATCATACATAATTAGTATGAAAATTACATCCGTAAGGTTGAATCTCGGTAGGAAAATATATAGTCGACCATAAGACAACAAAGATTTGAATATTAATCAAGTATGTCTGCCAATACTTGGACGTAGAATTCTTCATCTGTAATCAAAAACTCTAGAAGTATAAAGAATTTATTTCTGCACAGAATATACAGTATTCAGAAAGTACGTTCTCAATTTATTCTTCAGGTATAGCTTACAATCAAATGTTATGCTTAAGTTTATTTAAACTTTTCATGTATTAAATTTAATAATTTAAACT
The DNA here is from genome assembly GCA_030522625.1 of Copidosoma aretas. NCBI lineage: Eukaryota > Metazoa > Arthropoda > Insecta > Hymenoptera > Encyrtidae > Copidosoma > Copidosoma aretas. The sequence goes on from JAPYYV010000736.1 coordinate 21,268, forward strand.
TGTAATGTATTCGTGTATGATCGGAATTTATTCGAATATTATTGTGTTGAATTTATACAAACAATTCAATTGATAATCATAGAATAATGGAATGAGACTATAGGGAAAAATAAATGACAGATGTGAGACTCTATGCTTAGGTACAATATAAAAGCTCTTATAACAACAATAAAACTTTTTAAATAATAAACTTCACACACATAACTCTTACCATTATTATAAATTATAATTGCATAAAGCAGGAAAAGAAACTATTGAAACTTTCTTTTTTAATACAGGTTTATTTCTTTTTATGATGTAAGGAAATGAATAATTTATGATTTTAAGTTATTTCTTCAGACATTTTAGAAGTAATATTGTGATAAGCATAAAAAAAGCATGCAAGACTTCCATTATTTGATCAAAAACTTCGTCTTTCAAATTTTTTGAACAAAAAAAAAGTTTGTAAATTATTCGAATAATGGGATTGCATACTAAATTCTTCACAAATACATATTTTAAATTATTGTTTTAGTTAGCATATAATATCTTTGGTAAACTTAAATTCACAGCAATTTTATATATTATGAATCTATTGTCTTATGTACACAAGTATAAGCAGAAAAAATGTTTTTATTTTCAAGATATGGAATTTAAATGACTGCATTGCGATGTACATTGATTTAATTTTTTTGATTCGTTAAATTTTACAGTGGTTATTTATAATTTTCATTTTTATACCATAAATAGCAGTTATTTTCAAATGTTCACTTCAGGAACTTATAATTGTATGAGCGAGTGCACCTAATTCACCACACGCTTAATATTGTTTATTATCTCTTGCAGTGACTTCATTTGATATCACTCAAGGAGTAGAGCGCCTGTTGAAATTTTAAAATCGAATAAAGAGCAATGAAGATACCCGTATTTAATAAGTTTTTATTTATTTGATAAATGCACACATGCAATGATACTCAATTTTTTACATTAATTCGTTTTCTACTCAAAAAAGTACCTATAGTTTGTACTTCAACACCTTATTAACCTAGCATTTCAAAGGAGAACTCTACTAATATTAAGAATTTTGTACAGTGAATTCATTTATTTTTCTTTTGTTGATCTAGCCCAAAGCTCTGCCTCGCTGCCTCTCAGCTCCTCCTCAAATAATGTAGTGAATCGTAAATTTTGACGTGATTCTCAACCCCGATTAATTTGGGTGGGCTCCCCTTGGCTCCCCTTACTCAACCTTAACTACGCCTTCCATTCCTCCTTATCGCCCCTCCTAACACCCAATCCACGTTTCACTCAAATAGCGTAGTTATATGTTCATTTTAACACGATTCTTAACCTAAATACATTTTGGTCAGCTCTTCATGGTCCTTCTCAATCATCTCCAACAATACAATGTTCTTAACCCAATCACAGTTGCTAAGCTGTTGAGTCAATTATGTATAACTTTTGAAGTCTATAATAACCTTTTCTTGTGTTGATCAGGAAAGTTCATATCACACGCTCTATTTAAATTACGATTTGGAGATCCAGCAATCTTTCTTATGAACAAGTATTTGTGTAATTAGTATCTAATGTGTTGACAATATAAATCATTTATTACTGTTTGATAAGTGTGTCATTATTGTTACAAATTATTATTGTTAGACTGCTGATAATACTTCTATAATCTTAAAAATACTCCGGAGTACAGAAAATTTGTCGAGGACCACAAAAATATGAAAAACCATAGCATTTGACTGAATTCAATTTAATTATAGAACAAGAATATATTTTATTTGTTTAATATTATTAAATTTTATATGCCATCTAAACCCGTCTGATCTTATAAAACTAGATAAGACTATAGTAAAATTTAAAAGTCAAATAAAACTGGGAGTAGGAGGCGGACACAGAATTATAATAGCTGGTGATTGATGGAAAACACACTAATATTTGTAGCCAAAGAAAGTTAGAGAATAATGATCTAAACAGTGGAGGTGTAAAACTGTTAAAATAGTGCTAAAACATAGGATGAGTAATGAAGAATGGGTATACAAGGGAAAATTGGGAGAGGTAGATAACTCATGTAGGGCAAGGGGAGAGATCAGCCCTGATTTTGTATTAGAGGTAAAGACGGAGGGCTATAGTGCTGCTGAAAATTTTAAAGTGCTAACTAGAAAAGGCTCTGATCATCTGCCGATGACCTTTGAAATCGCAGGCAATATCTTACGAGAAAAACAGGAACAAAAATTAGACACTTCACCTGATATAATTAGACAGGTAACAGAGGAACTGAAAATTATAAGATTGGGAGAGGAAAATAATTGCAAATTAATATACAAGATTTTGAAATAATTTAGCTAAAAAGAAATAACAGGTAATCTCAATAAATAGACGAAAAATTCAAAAGAGAGTACAAAAATTGAATTAAAGACGGGAAAAAAGGTTGTTGGTTTTACGTATTATTCTCTCGACTACACTAAAACATTTTCGAATCCGCGTCAAAGTTGCTGACTGGCTGCCTTATAAACTAGACAAATCTTTGATATTGGCATTAAAACGAGGTAGTTTAAAAGTTATTTGTTTTAAATCACCTTAATGCATGGTAGACATATCGACCATGAAATAATGATATGTAGTAGTAATACTAAAATGCTTTACAAAACAACACAATAACTTTTTTTAATCTATTGATTATTCAACTTTTTTCAATTACAAAACCCTTTTAAATTATTGCCTGAAGCAAAGTTGATACCAACTCGTTGAATGATGTTGCATCATTTCAAAAAGGAAATGAATTACACTTAATAAAGGGACAGAAAAAAATAATAAAATTTGTATTATTGAATTATTTTTTACTACCCCAGCAAAAATATCAACGTTAATTCAACATTGAAATCAACGTTGATGCTAAGTTCATTTTAATGTTCAATCAACGTTGAATTAATATTGATTGCAATGTTTAAATCAATGATAAAACGCAACATTGATTCAACGTTGAATTCATTGATGGTTTGGAGAAAACTGCCATTATTTAAAAAACGCTATTTTGACAAAACATTTGTCAAAAGCAATAAGAGTATACTATACATATGCTCAATTGAAATAAAAAGTTAATAAAATTCAAATAGCAAGATTCGACCCTGGGTCTTCAGCTTGAGAGGTAGGTAATTACTTTTCAATGTTGAATCGACATTTATATTTTTGCTAGGGTACTATTATTATTATTGTTATTATTATTATAGAAAGGATTAACATAATTATTACATATGTTCCTTATATTTTATATAAATCTAGGTAGGGGAAGGTCTTCAGTACCCATAATTTCGATAATATACAGTTTTGTAACCTTGTACTCCCAACAGTTTATTACATGCAAAGCCATTATGTATCATAGTTACAGATTGAAATACATTTTTGTTTAAGGTTGCTGACTGCACGTTTAGTGAAACAGTGGATCGTCTAATTTCAAAGCAAGAACTAGACATTGATAAATTATCGACAATTTTTCTTACAACAAGTTATGTTCCATTTAGAGTCGTTGAAAACAAGAATTTCCATAATTTCGTTGAGTCATTACGTAAAGCAACTTTTCAGTATAGGTTACCTTGTTGACAAGCGCTGTCTTCGCTCGTCAGTTTAATTTATGCTGATATTAAAAACGAGAAAAAATTGTTACTCTCGGGAAAACTTAGCGTTCTCATGATAGATTGCTGGCGAAACTAAACCGTCACTAGAAAGTTTTTAGTCAGCTCGCTTCGAAGCATGGATGTGCCTCAAGTATTTTAAACATTTATTGATGCATCTTTAGACAGAGAAGATAGTGCAATTATCACGGATAACAACACTGAAATCGTTTAGGAGAGAAGGCTATCCGCATTTTACGTTGGTGATACTATGCAGCATTCAACTCGTAGTTCTCACAGCGGAGATCTGTGCTAAAGATTATTGTGATGCAATCATTATAATCAAGGCATCAGAGCATTAAAGGATGGTGGTCCTTTATAAAAATCCGATACTTAGCTTAAAATTCAATGAAGGAGATACGCACCATTAGTTTTTATTGCAAAATAACTTTAAAAACGATTTTTTTCAGTTTTTATTGAATATCTCGGTAAGTATTGGTTTTAGAGCAGAATGATTCATACAAAAGTAGTTTATTTGACAATTTTGCACAATAAATAGATGTTTAAAAGAATAACAAAAAATGTTCCAATGTTTAAACAAGCCAAGAAACCAAAAAACGCAGAAACATTAAATTGCATAATAATACATGTTGCAATATTCAAAATTAAATAAAAATCGGATATGTTATAGACATTAGTATGATTTTTATTGTACGCCAAGTACGATCGCAAACTTTGACAATGACAGCCTATTGTAAAATTGTTAATTAAAAATTTGGATTGTGCATAAAATTCATTGAGGGCATGAAATCCACATCTAAATTTTTGAAATCATTGAGAAATAACATCATTGTTGCTTCAAAATTTTTAATTTTCAACTAAATAAATAAAAAAGTTATCAACAAAAAACCGTGAATTATAGGCCGTATTTTCTCCAATTTTGAACTTAGACGTAAATAACTTTGTACAAATGAAAATTTACAAAAGAAAAAAGCTGCTGTAGGACCAATAGAAGCCAAAATACGTTACTTTTAGTTTTTCATGCATCCCGGCCGTAAAATTTGATATTTCGATTTCGGACCTGCACGACCTTTTAGGGGCCAATCTCAAATGACGAAAGGGTTAAGGGGGAGAAGGGTTCCTCTCAAATCTTATTGTCTTACGTGGAGGGTGGGGGGAGGCTTAACTATTTTTACGTAAGATTTTTGTCCCAACAATAAATCAATTTTTTAGTAGAATACTAATATTATTTATATAATTTTTATCATACAATTTCCATCATACGATTTCTTCAAGTTCCGCCCTTTTACTATGTATACGATGAGAGCGACACTTCAGCCGTTACTATAAGCTAGAGATATAAGGAATGAGCTGCGAAATATGCACACGCAAGTATATTTATTTTATTTTGATGTTTAAAATGTTTATTTATTTATAATACGTGCATATAAATATGTATATATATACATACATACATATGTAAATTAGTGTTTATTTGAATATTGAATAAAAATTTGTTTTTCTGAAACTCCATTTTTTCTAATATAAAAGGGGAGGGTGGAGGGTAACGAAATATCTTACTAATCCTTACTTGAGGGGAGGGGGGGTCAAAAATCAAGCCAATTTTCCCGCACGTAATTTGTGAATGGCCCGTTAGCTTAAGGTTCATTCTACCGTACACAATTTTTTTCCCATCAGTTTGGTAAATCGTTTTGCATGTAACGACTAATTAAGTTAGTAAAAATAACGTGCAAAGAGCGGCACTTCAGCTGCTGCGGCCAGCAGCGCGACACGCATGCGTAGTAGCTCGAAAAGCGATGTAGCAGAGCCGTACGGCATTGCCCCTGGATTCTTAGTTGCACAATTAATTACTCCATGAGCAAGTGTCGTAGAAAAGTGCAGTAAAATCATTTTCTGTGTAATTTTACCTCAGCTTCAGGATGGTGCTAGTTATTTTTACGCTCGCTCAGTATAATTCACCGTAATTAGCGTTTTCATCAAAATTTTTTACATACTGCCGAAACAACGTGCATATTTCAATGAATTACCGGTGTAATACGTTAAAAGATCGTACACACACGATCAAGATATTTCTAACTACAAAAAACTGAATGATATCGAAATAGGCACGTTGTTTCGGCAATACGTAAAAATTTTTGAAAAAAACGCTTATGACGGTTAGCTTAGACGGTAGAAAATGATTTTACTGCACTTTTCTACGACACTTGCTCATGGAGTAATTAATTGTGCCACTAAGAATCTAGGGGCAAAGCCGTACGGCTCTGCTACATTGGTTTTCTAGCTACTGCGCATGAGCGGCGTGCTGCTGGCCCCAGCAGCTCAAGTGCCGCTCTTCGCACGCTACTTTTCACTATCTTAGTTAGTCGCTACATGCAAAACGATTGACCAAGTTAACAGGGAAAAAATTGCGTATGGCAGGATAAACCTTTAGCTAAAAGATCGTGCCGATCCGAAGTCGAAATATCAAATATTACGGCCGGACTGCATGAAAATGTAAAAGTATCGTATCTCGGCTTCTATTGGTCTTACAGCAACTTTATTCTGTTGCGAATTTTTATTTGCACAAAGTTATTTACGTCTAAGTTCAAAATTGGAGAAAATGCGGCCTATCATTCACGGTTTTTTGTTGATAATTTTTTTATTTGTTTAATTAAAAAATAAAAGTTTTAATGCAACAAAGATAATGTTATTTCTCACTGATTCCAAAAATTTAGATGTGGATTTCATGCCCTCAATGAATTTGATGCACAATCAAAATTTTTAATTAACAATTTTACAATAGGCTGCCATTGTAAAAGTTTGCGATCGGACTTGGCGTTCAATAAGAATCGTACTAATGTCTATAGCATATCCGATTTTTATTTAATTTTGAATATTGCAACATGTATTATGATGCATTTTAATGTTTTTGGGTGTTTTGGCTTCTCGGCTTGTTTAAACATTACAACAAATTTTCTTTTTTTTTAAATATCTACTTTTTATGCAAAATCGTCAAATAAACAACTTTTATATGAAATATTTTGCACTAAAACCAATACTTACTGAGAAATTTATTAAAAACTAAAAAAAAATCGATTTTAAAGTTATTTTGCAATAAAAACCAATGGTGCGTATCCCTGTCAAATTAGACACTTTAGGATGATATTCTACGTGTCCTTTGAATTTCAAGCTAAACATCGTTTTAATATAAAGGACCACCACTTTTCCCCTTTTTTTTGGCCCTAGCACCCCGACTATCAGGCGAAGAAGTTCGCTCTGTTGTAAACGTTTTTAGGGATCTGAAGTTAGATGCTCTTCATGTTGTGCAATGTGGACAAGATTAAAGAATTATCCTGATGGAAAATTTTGCTTATTTCGAAATTCCAGTCAAAGCTTTTTGAAAAATTTGGCTATTCTAAAGAGAATTTCGATGGCTGAAGAGGTTTTAATCGATGATAACGTATTGAATATTTTGTATTCTAAAACTTTTGAAGATCGATTAACAGAAGCAGTAATATACATGTATCTGATTTGTAAGCTAATTATTAAGTGCCAGGATCCATCATATAATATTGATGATGCAACTGAAATGTGGCTCTCACTGCAAACAACAAATAACAGTGGTGCTATTCGCGCACGAATAAAAAAACCTTTGTGGCCAATAAATTATGCTGCAAACATGGTACATCACAAATACTCGGGTAACTTACATAATAAGGAGCAAAAATAGCGTCTGATTTATTTTCTGCAATTCTAAACGAAGAAACAAAGACTGAACTGGAAACATTTTTAACAGATAAACATAAAGTACAGCTTTTGGCAGACAAATGTGAGGATCCTATAACTTTCTGGATTTTCTGCAAAACATTTTTGTCTACTCTTTTAAAATTTGCTATTAAATTTCTTCCCATTTTAGCATAAACAGCCTAATTGGAAGAAATATTATTCAATTGGACCTAAATCCATATTCTTTACCGTAATAAACTATTATCTTTGAACTCTGGTAAATAAGTTGACATCTACCATTACTACAGACACTTTACAGTAGATTTGTAAGAAAAAATTTAGATAAATACATGAAAACAATTCGCAATCAATAATGTGATACAACCTAATGATAAAATTTAGTTCCAGGAACTGCAAATTAATTTTCATTGTTGCAAAGAACTTCATCTGTATAATACATCTATCCATATAGTTCTTGCAATATATCCCAATAGATGTATATATTATTTGTAACATATTAAAAAATTTAGATAACTACATGAAAACAATTCGCAATCAATAATGTGATACAACCTAATGATAAAACTAAGTTCAAGGAACTGAAAATAAATTTTTATTGTTACAAATAACTTTATCTGTTTAATACATCTATCCATATAGTTCTTGCAATATATCCCAATAAATGTATATATTATTTGTAACATATTAAGATTTCATAGTTATTCGAGATATAGGTCTTACCTAATTAGATTCCTGTGTCATTAGTTTATCATTCATATTCATTATTCCACTAAAAACCATTAGTTACGATATAAATAAGTTATATTATTGCGAAGCCTTCTAATACCATTACACTAATACGTGATTTCGATTACACTTTACTAACTTGCACTTTGTGACGGTCTAAGTAGTTCATGAGTGTTAACGATCCGGAGTTATCAGTAACTTTTTAGCTTTGACCAATCTCCGTTTTCAAGTATATGTATTGCTTCTTTTTATTATTCGATTTTAAGTCATAATACATCAAATTTGACGATTTTTTTGTCAGGTCGTAACTCTGTAAATTTGTCATCTCAAATATTCTAATCTTTATGCTTTTTTTTTCAAGTTAGTCTCTGACCTTTCATTTTCATTCTTCGTAAATCTGCCCATCGTCTTCAACGCTGTGAATCACTTTCTGCACAGCTTACAGCTGTACTATACCTATTTCACTTTGTTCAGTGTACATGTATACAAGTATAAAATCTTAGATACCCTCCAATATTTTTTTCTGTTTGATTATACGAGACCACAAAAAAAAAGTCAGGGTACCAATAAGCGAATATACTTACTATATGTATTTCGAGGTGCTGAATCCGATTTCGGTGTCCAAATCATTCCAGCACGTCAGAATTTTTTTCTAACCTCAAAAAACATCAAAAATAAACGTAAAAATTGCAAATTAAAAAAAAAAAAAAAAATAATCAGGGTACCAACTTATGCAAACTTTGCAGTGACAACTAGGCACCAAATCATCTATGGGTGGTAGTAACAGAACAATTTTTTTCGGAACCAACACTCTATTCTTGATTTCGTATCCATATAA
>JAPYYV010000737.1:0-38793 GCA_030522625.1 Copidosoma aretas
AGCTGAATGAAAACTACTGAAGGTTATGTTTTTACGTGAGCGTGAGAAAGACAGACGACTCATCAAACAGTCGCATGCACAGCATATGCACAGCACGTACTATAGCGAGGGATAGAACTCCCTTAAAAGGAAATTGTCAGAAAGATTTTGCATCAAAGATTTAGGGAAAGTAAAGAATTATGTGGAAATAAATATTGATAATACTGTGAAAAATAATAGTAAAATGTTTTTGAGCCAGAAAAATTATATTTAATCTTTAGCGAATAGGTACAAGCTTGAAAATACGAAGTTATATGATACACCGATGGAAGTACATTTAAAATTTGCTGAAGCGAATGTAGTAAATAATGATTTAAAGTATAGAAACTTGATTGGTGAACTTTTATATATTAGTTCAGGGACGAGACGTGACATAAGTTATAGCGTAAATTATTTAAGTAGTCATCAGAATTGTTATAATGAAACACATTTTAAGTATGCAATCAGAGTTTTAAAGTGTGTATACCGTACAAGAGGTTTGAAACTTACGTACAAGAAAAATGAAAGTGTAAATTTTTTGGACTGTTTTGTAGATTAAGATTGAGCAGGTGATAATATTGATGAAAAGTCCACATCTGGTTATGTAATAAGTTTATTTGGTGATGTAGTATATTGGAAAACAAGAACAATGAAAGTGTAAATGTTTTGGACTGTTTTGTAGATTAAGANNNTGGTTATGTAATAAGTTTATTTGGTGATGTAGTATATTGGAAAACAAGAACAATGAAAGTGTAAATGTTTTGGACTGTTTTGTAGATTAAGATTGAGCAGGTGATGATATTGATAAAAAGTCCAAATCTGGTTATAAAATAAGTTTATTTGGTGATGTAGTATATTAGAAAACAAGAAAACAAAGTAGTGTAACAAAGTCCTCCACATCAGCTGAATATGTTGCGTTGTCAGAAGCAGTTAATGAGTTAAAAATTATAAATGATTTTTTAGAATATTTTGATTTGAAATTAGGAAAACCGATTTCAAGTTATAAAGATAATTCGGGAGCTGTAAGCATAGCTAAGCTTGGTAATTTTACGAAAAATTCGAAGTACATTGAGGTACATTGTCATTTTTATCATAAAAGTTATTAGAAAGGAATAGTTGATATAATAAAGGTTGATTCAGATAATAACGTTGCAGATATTTTTATGAAATTTTTTGGAAGGTTAAAGTATAAAAAGTTTAGAAATATGTTAAATTTGAGATGTTAAATTGAATGAGACGAGTATAAATGTAAGAAGGCGTGTTAAGTATGTAATACATTTATACTAAAGAGTATGTATATATTTTACTGATGAAAGGAAGATGGACTAGTGGCGTCATCTCTAGGAAACTGCAAGCGAGCAGCTTCGCGGACGCCTGGTGCTATGACGAAGCACGCAGGCTAGATTTCGCCTGTCCGTCGATGCATGCAGTCATGCGTGCGTGAGAGAGAAGCCGGCTTGGCTTTCTCATTTTGTATAAGTTTTTCGTAATAGTAAATTATCTATTTACAAATTATGTCCATTCATATTCCGCTAATCTTAACATAAATATAACAACAAAAACTAAATGCTAAGCTTTTTTACTCAGGAGCCTGTGGGACAGTGAGTTATTCACATGATTTAATAAATTAATGATTAAATAAGAGGATAACCTAAATCTCAAGCTTTTTTACTTGGTGGCCCGGGGACCGCTAGTTTATAATAAAATATCATAAAAATGATAACATAACCAAAATTCCAAGCTTTTAAATTGAGTGCGTAGGGAACAGTGGGGTAGTAACACAAATAAATGAACTAATGATTGGATAACAACATATCCTGAATCTCATGCTTTTTCACCCAGTAGACCACAAGTCAATATCATATTTATTATAAACATAACAACTTAACCTAGTGTCCAAGTTTATTAACCAAGTAACCCGGGGGACAGCAAATTAATTACATAGTTACGAAATATTTCATTAAATAAGAACATAACCTAAATTTCAAGCTTCTTAACCCAATAACCTTGTAGACCGCGAGTAGATAATAAAATATTAGGATAAATTATTGATCAAACTATAACATAACCCAAACCCCAAGAATTTTAATCTAGTAACGTGGGAGACAGCGAGTTAATCACATGATTGAAAATTGATGGATAAATAACAACATATCCTAAATCCCAAGTTTTATTACCCAGTCATACCAAAAACAGCAAGTTTATACCATAATTGAGTAAATTAATGATTAAATAACAACATAACTTAAATAAATATCTTTTAAACCCAGAAACCTTGGGAGCAGCGAGATAATTACATAATTAAAAAGTAAATAAATAAATGATAACGTAACCTAAATCCTAAGCTTTTTTACCCAGTAACCCAGGGGACCGCGAACTAATAACAAAATTAAATAAGTTTATGGATACATAATAACATAACTTCAATCCTAAGCTTTTTTACCCAGTGACTTGGGAGATAGCAAGATAATACAATAATTAAGTAAATTATTGATTAAATAACAACATATCTTAAATCTTAAGGTTTTTAACACAGTAACCTAGGAAACAGCGAGTTAATCATATGATAAAAAATTTTTTGAATAAATAAGGACGTGATCAATATATCAAGCTTTTTTACCTAATAACCCAGGGGACAGCGAGTAAATGATATATTAATTATATAACTAACATCATAACCTAAATCCCAAGCATTTATCCCAGTACCCCGGGGGACAGCAAGTTTATCACATGATTAAAAAAATTAATTAATCAACAAAACATAACCTTAATCCCGAGCTTTTTAAACCATGAACCTAGAAGACTAAGGAAGGACAAAAAAAAATTTAAGATTAACCTATAGCATGACCTAAATCCCAAGCTCTTTAACCTAGTGCCACAAAAACCGCAAAACGATAACCTAATTTAATAAATCTATTGATGAATAACAACATAATCTAAATTCCAAGCTATTTTACCCAGTATACCGCAAGGTAATATGATATTTATTATAAACATAAGAACATAACCTGAATATCAAGCTTTTCAACCAAGTTACACGTAGGACAGCGAGTTTATTACACAGTATAAAAATAATTGATTGAACAAGAACGTAACCTAAATTTTAAGCGTTTGAACTCAATTAATTCAGGTAGCAGCAGGATCATATTGTACTAATAAATAATAACAAATTTAAAAACAAATAACAACATAACCTCAATCTCAAGCATTTTAACCCAATAAGCTGGCAGACCGTAAGTTTATATTAAAATATTAATATAAATTATTGATTAAACAACAACATAACCCGAATCCCAAGCGTTTTAATACACATACCTAGGGAACAGCGAGTTAATCATATAATTTCAAATTGATGATAATATAACAACATAACCTAAATCCCAAGATTTTTAACCCAGTAATTCCAAGGAAAAAAAGTTTATTCTATAATTATGTAAATTTATGATTAGATAACAACATCACTTAAATCTAAAGCATTCAAACCTTGCAACCTTAAAAACAGCAAGATAGTTACACAATTAAAAAATTAATTAATAAATCCGAAAGTAACTGAAATCCTACGCTTTTCAACCCACTTATTAAAGGAACAGCGAGTTTATGGTATAATTGAAAAAATCGATGATTCAATAAAAACATAACCTTAGTCTCAAGCTTTTTATCGCAATAACAGGAAAGACCGCGAGTAGATAATAAAATAATGAAACAAATTAATAATCAAACAACAAAATAACCTTTATTATAATTGACAAGCCCAGTAACCTAGAAACCAGCGTGCTTATTACATGAATAAAAAATTTATGATAATACAACAAGATAACCTACATTCCAAGCTTTTTAACCCAGTCCCTCGGGGGACAGCGAGTTGATAACATTATTACATAAATTAATGATTGGATGATAACATAACCTAAATCTCACACTTCCTAATCCACTCATTTAGAGGACAGCAAGTTCAACCAACAATGAAAAAAAATTGTTGATTAAAGAATAACATTACCAAAATTCAAAGCTTTTTTACCCAGTGGACCAAAGTACCGCTAGTTAATATTATGATAATCATAAACATACTATAACCTAAATCTCAAGCTTTTTAACCAAGTGATCTGGACGACGGTAAGATGATACGATGATTAAGTAAATTGATGATTAAATAGGAACACATCTAAAATCTAAAGCTTTTTAACCTAGTAACCTGGAAAACAGCGAGTTAATCATATAATCAAATAAATTTATGAATGAATAACAACATCACCTAAAACCCAAGATTTTTAACCACAGTAACCCAGGGGACTGCGAATTGATAACATAGTTAAGTAAATGTATGAATAAATAACAACATAACCTGAATTCCAAGCTTTTTTGCACCGTAGCCTGTGAGACAGTGAGCTATTTACATAATTAAAAAAATTGATGATATAATATAAACATAACCTGAATCTAAAGCTTTTTAACGCTTGAACCTAGAAGACTGCAAGTAAATAATAAAGAAGTTAAATACATCAATGATCGAACAAAAGCATAACCTAAGTCCCAGGCTTTTTAAAATAAATAAATCCAAGAATAAATAACAACATAACCTATATTCCAAGTTTATTCACCCAGTTTCCCGGGAACCGCTAGTTTATATCAACATAATTATAAAGATGGTAACATAACCTAAACCTCAAGCTTTATAACCCAGTATCTCGGAGGACCGTAAGTTAATATCATATTTAAAGATATTCATAAATAAATAACATGATCTAAATCACAAAATTTAAGACCCAGTAGACCAAAAGACCGCTAGTTAATAATATAATAACTATAAACATAACACCATTACCAAAATATCAAGCTATTTGACCCTGAAATTTGGGGGCAGCGAGTCGATACCATAATTAATTAAATCAAATCACAACATAACTCAAATTCTGAGATTTTTACCAAGTAACCTAGGGGAAAGCGAGTTAATCACCTAGTTAAGGAGTTTATGATTGAATGAAAACGTAACCTAAAACCCAAGCTTTTGATACCAGTGATTTCCGGATCAGTAAGTTAATACCATAATTAAATAATTTAATGATTAAATAAGAACATAACCTCAATCCCAATCGTTGACCTAATTACCCAGGGAATAGCAAGTTGTTAAAAAAATAGCTCAATAAATCAGTAATAAAATGACCAGATCACTACGAATTGATAACACAATTTAATAAATTTATGAATAAATATCAACCTAAGCTATATCTAAAACTTCTTAACCGAATAATTCGAGGGGTAGCAAGTAAATGAAAAAAAAAATTAATAAATGAATGATTGAACAACGACATTATCTAAACGTCAAGCCTTTTCACCTACTGATATAAATAAGAGCAAGTTCATACTATTATTAAATTAAATAATGTGCAAATAACATCAGAACCTAATTCTCAATCTTGTCATCCTATTGACTAGGAGGACCGAAAATTATTGAAATAATTAAATAAATTTAATGATACATATCATTATAACCCCAATTCCAAGATTTTTAACCCGATAACCTAGAAGACAGCAAGTAGATGATAAGATAATAACACAAATCAATGATTACACGATAACATAACCTGAATCCCAAGATTTTAAACCTCGTACTCCAAGGGAACGCGAGTTATTAACATATTTGAATAAATTATTGATTAGATAGCAACATCACCTAAATCCCAAGTTTTTTTACCCAGTTGACAAGGAGACCGCAAGATTATATTGTAAAAATTATAAACATAAAATCGTAACATAAATGTAAAGCTTTTCTTACCTAGTGGACCAGGTAACTGCAAATTAATATTAAAAAATCATAAACATAACAACAGAACCCAAATCCCATGCTTTTGAGCCCCAGTATTTTCTAGAAAGCAAGTTTATAACATAATTAGGTAAATAAATGATTGAATAACATATAACAAATCCTTAGCTTTTTATTCCAGTAACCCGGAGAACCGCGAATTTATAACATTATCAAATAAAATTATAAATAAAGAATAACATAAACTAAATACCAAGCTTTTTCACCCAGTAACCTCAGGAACAGCGAGTTAATCCCATGAATAAAACAATAATGATAAAAAAACAGCATAACCTAAATCCCAAGCTTTTAAACCCTGTAACTCCAAGGACAGCGAGTTAATACTATAATTAAGTAAACTAATGATTAAATAACAACATAAATTTGACTCAAAGCTTTTTAACATAGTAACCTGTGGAACAGCGAGTTGATCACACATCTAAAAAATAATGAGTAAAAAAACACGTAACCTGTATCCCAAGTTTTTTAACCCACTAATTTAGGGGACAGTAAGTTAATAAAATAATAATTATAAAAATGATAACATAATCTAAGACCTATGCTTTTTTACTTAGTAAGCCAGGGCACAGCAAGTTAATAGTATAGTGATTATAAAAATAGCAACATAAGCTGAGTCTCAAGCTTATAAACCCAATTACCCAATAGACAGCCGGTAAATATTAATATAATGTAATGATGTAACAATAAAACAACGCATAACCTTAACTCTAAGTTTTTAACCCAGTGAACCAGAGAGCAGAGAGTAAAGAAATATATTTTCTAAATGTATGATTTGATAACATAATATTCTAAAGCCTTTGCTTTTGAACCTGATAATCCAGGGAAACACAAGTAATTTATTTAATCAGAATAATAATAACAACATCATATATTTTTTAAACTTTTTAAACCAGTTAACTGTGGGGCAGTAAGGTAATAATAAAATATTTATGAATTAATGATCATATAACAACATAAGTTACATTCACAGCTTTTTAACTTAGTCCCCCGAGGGACAGCCAGTAAATAATAATATTATTGTAAAAATAACAACATAATCTGAATTCTAAGATTATTAACTCACTAATTCGGGGACTGCAAATTAATAACATAATTACGAAAGCTTATAAAAAAAAACTTTAACGTAGATCCTAAGCTTTTTTACTTAAACAGCTGCAAGGCAGCTAGTAGATAATAAAATTATGGAATCAAATAATGAATAATCAACAGCATGTTTTTTATTAGCATATTTTTTATCAACATTATATTTTCAACCTAGTATCCCGTGAAAGAATGAGTTAAAAACATAATTAAATAAATTGAAAATTGACTAACATAATAACCTAAATGTCAAACTTCTCAACCCAATAATCAAGGGGACAGCAAGTTGATTAAAAAAATTTATATATTTACTAACCAAGTAACCTTATTTTCAAACTTTTCCAACGTCTAAGTCAAAAATAAGCATATTTATACTATTATTACATACATGAATGATTCACTAACAATATTATCTGAATCCTGAGCTTTTAAACTCAGTAACCCGGGGAACAGCAAGTTAATGACATGATTAAAAAAAAAAGATGCAATAAGAACGGTACTCGAATCCCAAGCTTTTTAACCAAGTGACCCTAGAGACAGCAAGAAAAAAATATAATAATTATAAGATTAACAACATAACCTACATTCCAAGCTTCTTAACCCAATGAGCTGAATGACACTGTGTCAAGTGACAAGTGACGACATTGATTGCCTAATTAAAGGATAAAATGTTATAATATTGACTAAGAAATAAAACAATGTTCAAGACAAAGATAAAAATAAAAATATTATATTTATAGTTTTACTAGGAAATCGAAGTCGCCCCTCAACAATGCTGATTTGGTACTTCGTGACTCGAGGTGATTTGAATTAAGTGTCGAAATATAACCGAAGCAAGTACGAAGTCCAAAACATCTGGTCAGCACGTATTACTCTTCGAGGGAATGCAACTCCTAGCTTACTCTAGTTGTGAAACCAAAACATCCTGCAGGGCCTTTTCTTATATATTCCCATTGCACGACGTTTTGGTTTAGTAGCCCGCCACCGCTCAACGAGTGTGGTACTTGTAATAATTTATTAGCTTGCAACCGTTCATCGAGTGTAGTTTTAATTCTTTTAAGGCTTTTAGTATCAAAATCAAATCAAAAGTTAATTTTTGTAATACTGAATACAAATATATGTATACTAAAGGAACAGTGCACAGTGCCCGAGTTAACTAATTAGAATTCCACCATATCATCAGGAACATATCCAAATAATAACATATAAAAACAAGGTACAATAGATTTCATAAATTATTATTCGTTGAAATAAAGTTAAGCAATTGTTTTTAACAATAGCCTAACACACTGTGTATACAATGAAACAATAAAATAATTTAATGATTTAGCAACAACAAAACTGAAATCTTAATATTTCAAACCTAATGTCCAGGGAACGGGCAGTTTATACCATCATAATCATTAAAATAACAACATTGCCTAAATCTTAAGCTTTTTTTCCCAGTAGACTAAGGAACTGTCAATAAAAAATATGATAATTATAAACATAACAACGTAACGTAAGTCAAAAGCTCTTAAACCCAGTGATTGAGAGGACAGCAAGTTGATACCATAATTAAATAGAATACTGATTGAATATCCAGTAACTTAAATCTCGAGCCTTTTATTCCAGTAACCTATGAGACGGGGAGTAAATAATATATAAATTATATGATTAAAAACATAACCCGCATTCCAAGCTTTTTGACTTTGTAACACGAAAAAAAGCCACTTAGTAACTTAAAAAATTAATTATTGATTTAATAATAACATAACCTGAAATTCGAGCTTTTCATTTTAGTGACCCGGTCGACCATAAATTAATAAATTAATGACATTATTTCCTGAATAGATAACAACATAACCTAAATTCCAATCTTCTTAACACAATGACCTGGAAGACAGCAAGTATATCATATAATAACAATAAGATCTAATCATTAAACATCAACATAACCGAAATACTAAGCTGTCTTACCCGGTAGACTGACGGACCACTAGGTAATAGTATAATAATTATTAACAAAACAATAAAACCAAAACCTCAAGCTTTCTAACTAAGTGAGCTAGGTGACAAAGAGTTGGCACCATAATTAAATAATGTAATGATTTAATAACAGAATAACTTAAATCCCAAGCTTTTTAACCCATGAACCCAGGAGACAACGAAATATTAAAATTATTTAAAAACAATGATTAAATAGGAACGTAACCTAAATCCCAAGCTTTTTAACACACAGGACAGAGAGTTTATACCATGATAAAATAAATTAATGATTGAATGTAAACATAACTGAAAATCCAAGCTTTTTAACCGAGTAACCCTGGAGACAGGTCGAAAAAAATATAATAATTATAAGATTAACAACACAACCTAAATTCCAAGCTTCTTGACCTTGTAACACAAGTGCTCGACAGTTGGTAACTTATATAAATAGATTAATGAATAAATAATTAGATAACCTGGTTTTCAAGCCTATTATCCTGGTAAACATGAATTAAAAACATAATAAAATAAAATTACGAAAAATTACAACATAACCTTAATTCTATGCTTTAAATTGAGTAACCTGAGGGACAACGAGTTAATAACATACTTAAATAAATTTATATTTAGACACCAACATAATATAAATTCCAAGCATTTTTACTTAGTAGGCCGGGGACCGCTAGGAAATAATATGATAATTATAAACAAATAAAACAGCCAAAATTTCAAGCTTTGCAACAAAGTAACCCGGAAAAGTGATTAGATAATATGATGATTATGTAAATAACATCATTAACTAAATCATAAGCTTTTTTACCTGTTAAATCGCGAGTCAGCGACATAATAACTTGAATGAATAAATTTATGATTTGGGTACAGTATAAACTAAGTCCTAAGCTCTTTATCAAAGTGACCTGGGGGACAGCGAATCGATATGATGATAATTATGAAAATAATAACATAACCAAAATCCCAAGCTTTTTAACATAGTGACTCAGGGGACAGTAAGATAATAACATTATTGAATAAATGAACGATTAGATATAAATATACCCTAAGCCCTAAGCTTATTACCCACTAACTTGAGGGACTGCAAGTTCATACAACAATTAAGAAAATTGATGATTAAAGACGAACATATTCTATATCCCAAGCTTTTTTACCTAGTAGACCGAAGTACCGCTAGTTAATAATATAATAATTATAAACAAAAATTACCTACCTAGTGATCCAAGTAAAAGCGAGTTATTGACAAAATTAAATAAATTAATGATTAAAGAATAACGTAACCAATATCCTTAGCTTTTTTATTCAGTGGACAAGGGCGCCAAAAGTTTATGTTATAAAAAATATAAACATAAAAACGTACCCTTAATACCAAGCTTTTTTACTTAGTGGACCAGTGGAACGCAAGTTAATATTATAAAAATTATGAACATGACAACATAACCAAAATCCCAAGCTTATAAACCTCCTGATTACGTAGACAGTAAGTTTATAGCAAAATAAATTTAATTAATTGTTGGACAACCACATAACCTGAATTCCAAGCTTTTCTACCCAGTAGACCAGGGGAAAGCAAGTTATTATTGTAAAAATCATAAGCATAACAACATAACTAAATTCCATGCTTTTAAGCCCCATTATTTTGGAGACAGCAAAATTATAACATAATGAGGTAAATTAATGATTAAATAACAACATATATCAAATCTTAAGCTTGCAAATCCCGTAACTTAAGGATCACCAAGTTAATTGGATAACAAAATGATTTATGATCAAATAAATACGTAATCTCTATCCCTAGCTCTTTAATCCACTGATTCAAGGGAGAGCAAGGTCATAGCATAATCAACAAAAAGATGATTGAGTAAGAATATAACCTAAATGCCAACCTTTTTTTCCAGTAACCCTGGGAAACGCGTATTAATAACATTATCATGTAAATTTAACAATAAATAACAACATAAACTGGATCCAAAGATTTTCAACCTGGTAACCTAAGGAACAGCGAGTAGATCTCATTGATAAATAGTTAATGATAAAACAACGACATTACCTAAACTTCAAGCTCTTAAACCCAGTTAACCATAAGGCAGAGAGTAAAGTAATTAATTTTATAAATTTTTGATTTGATAGTATACTATTTAAAATCCTCTGCTTTTGAACCTGATAATCTGAGGAATCACAAGTAAATGATATAATAAATAATAATAACAACATAATCTATTTTTCAAGTTTTTAACTCAGTCAACTGTAGGGCAGTTAGTTTATAATATGATATTCATAAATTAATGAATAAATAAGAACATAGGCTACATTTAAAAATTTTAAGCTCAGTCCAGGAGGCAGCTATTAACTAATAATACTATTGTAAAAATAACTACGTAATCTGAATTGTAAGATTATCAACTTACTAAACTAGAAACCGCAAATCAATAACATAATTACATAAATTTACAACTAGATAAAAACTTAACATAAGTACTAAATCCCTTATCCAAAAAGCTGTAAGACAGCAAGTAGATAAGTAAATTATAGAATCAAATAATGAATAAACATAAGCATAACCTATACCACAAAATTTTCAACCCTGTTCCCCGGGGAAGCAGGAGTGAATAACATTTAAAAAAAAATGAAACAATAAATAACAATATAACCTAAATCTCAAACTTCTTAACCTCATAACCAAGGGGACAGCCAGTAGATAAAATGATGGATGAATTATTGATTTACTAACGTCATAACTTTATTTTTAAGCATTTTTACCGACTACATCGAAAAACAGCAAATGTATACTATTATTACATCGATAAATGATATTATCTGAAAAATATTATCTGAATCCTAAGCTTTTAAACTCTGTAACCTGAAGGACAGCAAGATAATCACATGATTACAAAATAAATGATTAATTAAAAACCTTCCTAAATCCCAAGCGATCTAACCCAATAACCTGGAAGACGAAGAGTAGATGAAAAATGATAAACTTAATAATTATGTAAACACTAACATGACACCAATTCTAAGCTGTGTAATCCAGTAACCCTGGGAACAGCGAGTCTATAATGAAATAATTGTAAAAATAACAATATAACCTAAATGCTATGATTCTTAGTTCAGCAACTCAAGGAAACGCTAGTTTACGACATGATTAAATAAATTTATAAATAAATTACAACTTTACCTCAATCCCATGCTTCTAATTGCAATAACTTAAAAGACAGCCGGTGGACCATAAAATACTAGAATAAATCGATATTTGAACAACAACCAAACCTAAATCCCTTGTTGTTGAACCCACTGTAAAAGGGACAGCAAAGAGAAGAAAAAAATTTATTAAATTAAAGATTGATTAACGACGTAACCTAAATTCCTAACTTTTTAACTAAGTTACTCGAGAATTAGGGAGTAAATATTATATTAATTCAGAACCCAGGAACCTAGGGGGCAGCGAATTGATAACGTATTGATTATAAAAATTACAACATAAACTGAATCCTAAGCTTTTTTACCCAGCGATTCAGGAGACAGAGAGTAGATGACACAGTTAAATTAATTAATGATCAAATAAGAACATCACTTTAATCCCAAGTTTTTTAACCCAGTAAACCGGGGGACCGCAAATTAACAAAATAATTTCTTCAAATTTTGAAAACATAACAAAAATTCTAAATTTCAAGCATCTAATATAATAACCTGTTAGACAGCGAGTAAATATTAAAACAATGGAATAAATTAATTATTAAACAACAACATAACCGAAATCCTGTAATTACCCAGTAAACTGACGGACCTTTAAGTAATCGTACAATAATCATGAATAAATTAATATAAGCTTCACCTAAAGCTTCTCACCTCAGTGATTTCGGGGACAGATAGTTCATACTATAAATAAATAATGTAATGATTAAATAACAGCAAAACATAAATCTTAAGCTTTTTAACTTAATAATTCGGGGGACAGCGAGTTATTAACATAATTTAGAATAAATTATTAAATAACAGCATAACCTAAATCCCAAGCTTTTTGATACAGTGATTTAAAAGACAGCAAGTTACTACCATAATTAAATAAATTAATAATCAAATATAAACATAACTTAAATTTCAAACTTTATTACCAAGTGATCCTGCAGACAGCTAAAAACAAAAAGAATAATTATAAGATTAACAACGTAACTTAAATTTTAAGCTTCTTGACCATGTAACACAAGTGCACGACAGTGAGTTACTTGAATAATTAAATAATTAATTTAATAATTACATAACCTGGATCTCAAGCTTAAAATCCGGTTGAACATGAATTCATAACATAATAAAGAAATTTACGAATAAATAACAACATAACCTAAATCCCAAGCGTTCTACCTATAGTCGTCCAGGGAACCGCAACTTAATAGAATAATTAAATAAATTTATGAATAAATTGCAACATAACCTAAAACTAAAACTTCATAACTCAATAACCCGAGGGACAGCAAGCAAATTAAAAGATAAATCAACCAATTAATGCTTGAACAAGGATATAACCTAGATTTTAAACTTTTTCACTCACGAATTCGGATGACAAAGAGTTCATACCATTGATAAATACATCTATAAATAAGTAACAGCATAACCTAAATCTGAAGATTTTTCACCCAGTAGACCAATGTACTGCTAGTTAATAATATAATAATCATAAAAATAATAACATTTCTAAAATATCAAGCTATTTAACCCAGCGATTCGGAGGACAGCTAGCAACTACTATATTAAATGAATCAAATAACATCACAACTTAAATTCTAAACGTTTTATTGAGTAACCCAGGGAACAGCGAGCTAATCACCTAGTTAAAGAGTTTATGATTGAATAAAAACGTAACCTAAATCCCAAGCTTTTGATCCTAGTAATTGAAGGGGCAGCAAGTCAATACCATGATTAAATATATTATTGATTAAATGAGAACATAACCTAAATCCCAAGCCTATTAACCTAATAACCCGGAAAACAGCAAGTAGATAAAAAAATAGATCAACGAATGATTAATAAAATAACCAGACCACCGTGAATTTATACCACATTTTAATGAATTTATGAATGAATATAAACATAAGCTACATCTAAAACTTTTTAACCTAATATCCCAGGGGGGCAGCAACTAAATAAAAAGATGAATAAATAAATAAATGATTGAACAACGACATTACCTAATCTTCAAGCCTTTTCACCTACTGATTTGGATAAGAGCAAGTTTATACCATTATTAACTGAACATATGATCAAATAACATCAGAACCTTATTCATAAGCTTTCTATCCTAGTGACCTAGAGAAACAAAAATTATTAATATAATTAAATGAATTTATAAAAAAAGAACAGAATAACTAGAACTTAAAGCATCTTATCCCGATAACCCAGAGGACAGCAAGTAAATAATAAAATATTAAACAAATTAAGGATAATACAATAATATGACCTGAATGTCAAGATTCTTAACCTGTTGACCCTAGTAAAAGCGAGTTATTAACGTAATAAGATAAGTTAATGATTAAATAATAACATAACCTATATCCCAAACTTTTTTACCAAGAAGACAACGGGACCACTAGTTTATATTTGAAAAATTATAAAGTTAAAAACGTAACCTAAATACCAAGATTTTTTACTTTGTAGTCCGGCTGACTGCAAGTTAATATAATAAAATTTATGAACATGATAACATAACCTAAATTCCAAGCTTCCAAACATAACAACATAACCTGAATCCCATGCTTATCCGCCCAATTATTTTTAAAACAGCAAGTTTATAACACAATTGAGCAAATTAATGATTAAATAAAACCAAATCTTAAATCTTAAGTTTTTTATCCCAGTAACCTGAAGAACAGCGAGTTTATTACATAACGAAAAAGTATAAGAATAAATAAGAACGAAGCCTCTATCGCCAGCTCTTTAACCCACTTATTTAAGGGGATGAAAGGTCGTAGCACAGTTATTAAAAAGATGATTAAGTAAGAATATAACCTAAATGCCAACCTTTTTTTTCCAGTAACCCGGGGGACCACGCAGTGATAACATTATTCTATAAATTGATCAATAAATAACAACATAAACATCATCCCAAGATTTTAAACCCAGTAATCTAGGGAACAGTGAGTTGATTTCATTAATAAAAAATTAACCTGAAAAACTGCGAGTTAAATACGTAAATAAACAATTAATGATAAAATAACAACATAACTTAAAACTCAAGCTTTTGAACCCACTAAACTGGTAGACCGCGAATAATTCACATAATTAATTTAATATTTGATTAAATAACTAAATAATCTAAATCTGAAGCTCCTTATTTACTAACCTGGAAGGCAGCGCGAAGATAATAAAATATCAAAATTAGTTAGGGTCTAAACAACAACATAACTAAATTCCAAAGCTCTAAGCTTAGTAACTCGAGGGGCATTAAGTTGATAAAATTCTTAAATAATTTCATATTTAGACAACAACATAATCTCAATCCTAAACTTTTTTACCCAGTAACCCAGGAGGACAGTAGGTAATAATATGATTAAATGATATAATAATCATAAGATAAAAAACATAACCTGAATTCTAAGCTTTTGTACTCAGTAACTTAGGGGACAGCGGGTTAATCATGACATAAAAAAAATGATTAGATAAGGTATAGCCCAAATCCCAAGCTTTTTAACCCAGTGAACCGGAGTTCGAGGAAACCGAGAATTATTTATATGAATCATTTAATCTTTGAATAAAAAACAAAAAAACCTCAATCTCAAGCCCCTCATTTAAGAACCTAAAGGACAGCAGGTATATAATACTACAATGAAATAAATTAATGACTAAACAAATACATAACCTAAATTCTAAGCTTCAAACTAAGTAATCAGAGGGGTTGAAAGTTAATAAGATACTTAAATAAATTTATCTTAAGACAACAAGATAATCTGAATTCTATGCTTTTTCACCTAGTAAACCGAAGGATTACTAAGCTTTTAAACCCAGGGGACCAATAAGCTTTTAAACCCATTGACCTAAGAAACAACGATTTGATCACATAATTAAAGAATAAATGATTGAATACGAACGTGACGTACATCCCAAGCTTTCTAATCCTCTTGTTCGGGTACAGCAAGTTTGTAGCATAATTAAAAAAATTGATGAATAAATTAAAAGATAACCTAAATCCTAAGCTTGTTAACTCAGTAACCCGGGGGAAAGCAAGCAAATAACATAATTATATAGATTTATGAATAAATAACACTATAACCTAAATATTATCCTTCCTAACCCAATAAACTGGACAACTGCAAGTAGATAATAAAATTATATAATAAACTGATGATCAAACAATGACATAACCTAATTCCTAAACTTTTTAACTTAGTAACTTTGGGAACAGCGAGTCAATACCATCATTAAAAAATCAACAATTAAACGTCAATATAACCTAAATACTAAGCTCTGTAACCTAGTGACTTGGAGGACAGTAAGATTATAACATGATTAAATAAATTAATGTATGGATAACAACATAACCTGAATCCTAAACTTTTTTACTCAGTGGACCAAGGGACTGCATGTTAATGTTATGAAAATTATAAACATAACAACATAAACTAAATCCGATGCTTTTAAACCCCATTATTTTCGATACAGAAAGTTTATAACATAATTGGGTAAATTAATTATTAAATAACAACATATCTCACATCATAAGCGTTTCAACCTAGTAGACTGATGAACAGCGAGATAATTACATAACAATAAAATATAAGATTAAATAAGAACGTAACCTCTATCGACAGCTTTTTAACCCACTGATTCAAGGAGGAGCAAGTTCATAGCATAAATAACAAAAAAATGATGTAGTCAGAATATAACCTTAATGCCACCCCTTTTTTTCAAGTAACCTAGAGGACCGCGTACTAATAACATTTTTCTATAAATTTATCAATAAATATCATAAACAAAATCCCGAGCTTTTTAACATAGTAACCTGAAGAACAGCGAGATAATCCTATAAATAAAACAATAATGATAAAACAATAACATGACCTAAACCACAAGCTTTTAACCTTATCAACCAGTTGGCAGAGAGTAAATTAATTAATTTTATACATTTATGATTTGATAACATAATATTTTTAATCCTCTGCTTTTGAACTCAAAGATCTAAGGAAACTTAAGTAATAGATGCAATAAGAATGATAATTACAACAATATCTATTTTATAAGCTTTTTAACTCAGTGAACTGTGGGGCAGTGAGTTTATGATATAATATTAATCAATAGCTGATTAAATAAAAACGAATACTACTTTTAAAGATTTTTAACTTAGTCCCTGGTTGACATCTATTAAATAATAATATTATCGTAAATATAACAACGTAATGTGAATTTTGAAATTAATAACTTACTAACCCGAAGACCGCAAATTACTAACATAATTAAAAAAATTTACAAGTAAATAACAACTTAACGTAAGTCTTAAGCATTTCAACTCAAAAAGCTGTAAGACAGCTGGTAGGTAAGTGAATAATAGAATCAATTGATGATTAAACATAACCATAACCTATATCACAAAATTTTTAACCCAGTGTCCCGAGGAAGAGCAAGATAATAACAAAAAAAAAAATCATTCAATATCAACAGAATTTAAATCTTAAACTTCCTAACCTAATAACCAAGGAGACAGCAAGTAGATAAAAAAAAAGATAAATTATTGATTAACCAATGAAATAACCTTTTTTTCAAGCTTTTTTACCGACCTAATCAGATAACAGCAAATTTATACTATTATTATATGAATTAATGATTTACATACCATATTATCTAAATCCTAAGCATTAAAACTCTGTAACCGGAAGGACAGCAAGTTATTCACATGATTAAAAAAACTAATGATTAAATAAAAACCTAACCCAAATTTCAAGCTGTTTGTCCCAATAACCTGAAAAACAAAGAGAAGATAAAAAATGATGAACTAATAATTTATCAAACACTAACATCACTTCAATCCCAAGCTATGTGATCCAGTAACCCTATAAACAGCGATTATATAATAAAATAAATGTTAAAATAATAATATAACCTAAATTCTGAGATTGTTAACGAAGCAACTTAAGAAAACATGAAATCACAACATAATTAAATAAATTTATAAATAAATAGCAACATTACTTTAATGCCATGCTTTTAATTCCAATAACTTAGTAGACAGCAGGTAGACAATAAAATACTTAAATAAATTGATAATTAAATAACAATACGACCTAATTTCCAAGCTGTTCAACCCAACGTATGGCGGACAGCAAGTAGATAAGAAAAACATTTCGTAAATTAATGATTGAAACAACGACCCAACCTAATTTCCTTGCTTTTTAAACGAGTTACTCGAGAATAAGGGAGTAAATAATATATTAATTATACATATGACAACATCACCCAAACTCAAAGCTGTTTAGCCCAGTGATTTAGGGGTTAGAAAGTTTACACCATAATTAAATAGATAAATGATTGAATATCAATATAACTCAAATCCCAATCTTTTGAGCCCAGGAACCTGTGGAACAGCGGGTTTATCACGTAATGATTATGAAAAATAACAACATGACCTGAATCCTAAGCTTTTTTACCTAGTATTCCGTGGGCCAGCAAGTTATTCACATAATTAAAAAAAAATGAATAAATAAGAACGTTACCCAAATCCCAAGCTTTTTAACCCAGTGATGTAGAGGATGGCAAGTTTATACCATAATCAAATAGATGAACGATTGAATATCAACATAACTCAAATCCCAAGCTTTTGAACCCAGTAATCTGAGGGACAGCTAATTGATAACGTAATAACTATGAAAAAAAAATAACCTAAATCACAAGATTTTAATCCCAGTGATTCAGGAGACGGAGAGTAAATAATAGAGTTAAATTATTTAATGATTAAATAACATCATCACTTTAATCCCAAGCTTTTTAACCAAGTGACCCCGGAGACAGCTAAAAAAAAATTTAATAATTATAAGAATAACAATATAACCTGAATTCCAAGCTTCTTGACCTTGTAACACGAGTGCCCGGCATTAAGTAACTTAAATAATTATCTTAATTATGTGATACTTATACAACATGGAACTCAAGCTTACAGTTTGGTCAAACATAAATTAATAACATAAAAAAATAAATTTACGAATAAATAACAACATAACCTGAATTCTGCGCTTTAAATTTAGTGACCCGAGGGACAGCGAGATAATAACATACTTGAATAAATATATGTTTAGACAACAGCATAATCCAAATTTCAACCTATTTTACTTAGTAACTTGAAGACCGCTAGGTACTAATGTACACATTATTAAAAAATAAAACATAACTAAAATTTCAAGCTTTGCAACAGAGTAAACTGGGAAAGTAAGTAGATAATATGATAATTATGTAAATGACATCATTATCTATATCATAATATTTTTCACCTGTTAAACCGAGAGTCAACTAGCTAATTACTTAAATGAATAAAATCATAATTTAAGTAGAAGATAACCTAAATCCTAAGCTCTTGATCCCAGTGACCTGGGGGAGAGCAAATAAATATGATGATAATTATAAAAATAATAACATATTCTAATTACTACGCTTTTTAACTCAGTGATTTAGGATAAAGAGAGTTATTACCTTAATTTAATAAATCAATGATTATATAACAACATAACTTACATCTCAAGCTTTTCAACTCGGTAACCTAGGGGACAGCACGTCAATTAGATAATTAAAAAATTAATAGTTAAACAATAACATAACCTAAATCCTTAGCTTTTTTACCCAGTGGACAGCAAGATTATATTACATTTATCATAAACATATTAACGTGAACTACATCCTAAGCTTTTAACCTTCTTGTTCGGAGGACAGCAAGTTCGTAGCATAATTTAAATAATTTATGATCAAATAAAAATTTAACCTATATCCCAAGCTTTTCAACCCAGTAACTTCGGAAAGAGCGAGTTAATGACATGATAAAAAAATCTATGATTATACGACAACAAAACATAAATCCCAAGCTTTTAACCTAGTGACTCGGGGACAGTAAGATAATAAGATTATTTAATAAATAAATTATTGGATAACAACATAACATAAGCCCCAAGCTTATCACCTACTAACTTAAGGGACTGCAAGTCCATACAACAATCATAAGAATTGATGATTAGAGACGCAAATAACTAAAATAATTAAATGAATTTATGAATGAATACCAACATAACCTACAATTTAGACTTTATAATCCACTTACCCGGGGGAAAGCAAGCAGATAAAAAAAAAAATCAGTAATTTAATGATTGAACAACGACATAACCTTAATTTTAAGCTTTTTTTACCCACTAATTCGGATGACAGAAAGATCATACCATTAATTAATAAATTTATAAATAAGTAACAAGATACCCTAAATCTCAAGGCTTTTTACTCGGAAGACCAACGTACTGCTAGTTAATAGTATAATAATTATAAACATATCGACATTACTAAAATACCAATCTATTTAGACCAGCGATTCGCAAGTCAGCGAATGAATACCATAATTAATTGAATCAATTAACAACACAACTCAATTTTTAAACTTTTCATCAAGTAACCCAGGAAACAGCAAGTTAATCACCTAGTTGAAGAGTTTATGATTAAAAAAAATCGTAACCTAAATCCCAAACTTTTGATTGTAGTGATTGAAGAGGCAGCAAGTCAATACCATAACATAATATATTAATCATTAAATAAGATCATAACCTAAATTCCAAGCTTTAAAACCTAATCACCCGGTGGACAGCAAGTAGATAAAAAAATAGATCAATCAATTATTGATTATATAACCGGACCACCGTAAAATAATAACCTGATTTAATAAATTTATGAATAAATATCAAGCTAACATGTATCTAAAACATTTTAACCCAATAACCCTGGGGCGCAGCAAGTGAATAAAGAAATAATTCATTAAATAAATGATTGAATAACGACATTACC
Organism: Copidosoma aretas; assembly: GCA_030522625.1. NCBI lineage: Eukaryota > Metazoa > Arthropoda > Insecta > Hymenoptera > Encyrtidae > Copidosoma > Copidosoma aretas. The sequence continues at coordinate 20,915 of JAPYYV010000737.1, forward strand.
TAAATTTCAAGCATTGATACCTACTGATACGGATAAGAGCAAGTTCAAACCATAATTAAATGAACTGATGATCAAATCACATCAGAACCTAATTCCCAAGCTTTTCATTCGAGTGACCCAGACTAACATAAATTATTAATATAATTAAATTAACTTATTAACAAATAACGGCACTACCAAAAGTCAAAGCTTTTAACCTGATAATCTAGAGGATAGCAAGAATATAATAAAATAATAAAACATATTAATAATGTAGTAAAACAACGACATAACCTGAATATAAAGATTTGTATCCTAGTGACCCACGTAAAAGCGAGTTATAAACATAATTAAATAAACGAATGATTAAATAATAACATAAACTATATCCTTAGCTTTTTTACCTAGTGGACAAGGGGACCGAACGTTTACGTTATAAAAGGTATATACATAAAAACGTACCCTAAATAACAAGCTTTTGTACGTAGTAGACCAGTGGAACGCAAGTTGATATTATAAAAATTATGAACATGACAACATAAGCTACGTCCCAAGCTTATGAATTTCGTAATTATGGAGACAGCAAGTTCATAACAAAATAAATTTAGTTAATGATTGGACAAGAACAAAATCTAAACCCCAAGCTATTAACCTAGTAAACCAGTAGGCAGAGAGTAAAGAAATAAATTTTATACATTTATGATCTGATAACATTATATTCTAAATCCTCTGCTTTTGAACCTGATAATCTACTAAACCTTATTTCATTGATACAATAAGAATAATAATTACAACAATATATATTTTTAAGCTTTTTGACTCAGTCCACTGTGGGGCAGTGAAATAAGAATATAATATTAATCAATTAATGATTAAATAAAAACATAGGCTTTATTGAAAGATTTTTAACTTAGTCTCCTGGAAGACAACTATAAAATAATAATATTATTGTAAAAATAATAACATGATCTGAATTTAAAGATTATTAACTTACTAACCCGGGGACCGCAAATTATTAACATTATTACATAGATTAACAAGTAAATAACAACTTGACGTAGGTCCTAAGCTTTTTAACTCGAAAAGCTTTAAGACAGCCAGTAGGTAAGTGAATAATAGAATCAATTAATGATCGAACATGAGTACAACCTATATCTCAAAATTTTTAACCCAATGTCCCGGGGATAAGCCAGTTAATAACATGAAAAAAAAATCATTAAATAACAACATAATCTATATCCTAAACTCCTTAACCTAATAACCAAGGAGACAGTAAGTAGATAAAAATAGATGAATTATTGATTTACCAACGAAATAACCTTATTTTTAAGCTTTTTTACCGACTTAATCGGTAAACAGCAAATTTATACTATTATAACACGAATTAATGATTTACCTACCATATTCCCTAAATCTTAAGCTTTTAAACACTGTAACCTGGAAAATAGCAAGATATTCAGATGATTAAAGAATTAATAATTAAATAAAATCCTAACCCGAATCCCAAGCTATTTAACCCAATACCTTTGAAGACAGAGAGTAGATAAAAAATGTTGTACAAAATAAATGATTAAACACTTATATCACTCCAATCCAAAGCTGTGTGATTAAGTAACCCTAAGAACAGCGATTATATAATAAAATAATTGTAAAAATAACAATATAACCTTGATTCTGAGATTCTTAACTCAGGAACTTAAGGAAACGCGAGTTTACAACCTAATTGAATAAATTTATAAATAAATAACAAAATTACCTTAATCCCATACTTATAATTCCAATAACTTGGAAGACAGCCTGTAGACGATAAAATACTAAAATTAACTGATAATTAAATAACAACACAACCTAAATCCTGACTTGTTTAACCTACTGCATAAAGGACAGCAAGTAGATAAAATTTTTTTTATAAATTCATGATTGAATACCGACATAACCTGAATATCTAGCTTTTTAACCAAGTTAATCGAGCATAAATGATATAATAATTATATTTATGACAACATAACCTATACCCTAAGATTTTTAACCCAGGGATTTAGGAGATAGCAAGAAAATACCATAATCAAATAGATAAATGATTGAACACCAACATAACTAAAATTCCAAGCTTTTGAACCCAGAAACCTGGGGGACAGTGAGCTGATAACGAAATAATTATGAAAATATCAAATTGACCTTAATCACAAGCTTTTAAACCCAGGAATTCAGGAGAGAGAGAGTAAATAATATAGTTAAATTAATTTTTAATTAAATATTAACATCACTTCAATTCCGATCTTTTTAACCCAGTAATCCGAGGGACCGAAAACTAATAACATAATTTATTCAAACTTTGGAAATATAACAAAAAATCCTAAATCTCAAGCTTCTAATTCAATGACCTAAAAGACAACGAGTAAATGATAAGACAATAAGAAAAATTAATGACTAAACAACAACATAATCTTAATTCTATGCCTTAAACTTAGTGACCCGAGGGGCAACGAGTTTATCACATACTAAAATAAATTTATATTTAGACAACAACATATTCCGAATCCTAAGCTTTTTTAAACAGTGATCCAATAGACTACTTGTTATTTATATGATGATCATAATAAAAAATATAACTACAATTTCAAACTTTTCGTCAGAATAACCTGGGAAAAAAAGAATAGTTCATATGATAATTATGCAAATAACATCATAAGCTAAATCATAAGCTTTTTGAACTGTTAAATAGAGAGTCGACGAGGTAATTACTTAAATAAATAAACTATTGATATGATGAGAACGTAACCTGAATCCTAAGCTCTTCATCTAAGTGACCTGGGTAACAGCAACCGGATAAGATAATAATTATGAAATTACTAACATAACCTAAATCCCACGCTGTTTAACCCACTTAATAAGCGGATTAAAAGTTGATACTATGATCAAATAAATTATTGATTAAATAACAACATAACTTGAATCTCAAGCTTTTTAACCTAGTAATCCTGGAGACAGCAAATTGTTAACATAATGATTATAAAAATAACAGCATAACCTAAATTCTAAGCTTCTTTACTCAGTAACCCAGGGGACCGCGAGGGAACCACATAATTAAAAACAAATGATTAATTAAAAATGTAACCCAAATCCCAACCTTTTCAATCTAGTAAACCGGGGTCCCGGGTCCGAGAATGAATAACATAATTTATATAATTTTTGAATAAATAAAAAAGAAACCTAAGAGCTAAGCTTCTTAACCACGGGATTTAGGTGACAGAGAGTAAATACGATAGGTAAATAAATAATTGAATAAATAACAATATCACTCGATTCCGTAGCTTTTTAACCTAGTAAACTGGGGGACCGCAAATTAATAACATTATTTATTCAATTTTCGAAAATATAGCAAAAGAGCCTACAATTTAAGATTCTATTTCAATAACCTTGACGACAGAGAGTGAATGATAAAATAATTGAATAAAGTAATGACAATACAAAAACGTTATCTGAATCCTATGATTTAAGCTTAGTGACCTGAAGGGCAGCAAGTTAATGACCTACTTAAATAAATTTATATTTAGACAACAACATAAACTAAATGCTAAACTTTTTTACCCAATAACCCAGGGGACCACTAAGTAATAATAAGATGATTACATAAACAACAACATAACTAAATCTTCAAACTTGTCGTCAGAATAACCTGGAAAAAAGGGAATAGATAATATGATAATAATGTAAATGACATCATTACCTAAATCATCAGCTTTTAACTTATTAAATCAAGAGTCAGCAAGCCATTTACTTGAATAAATAAATTAAAATTTTCAATAAGAACATACCCTGAATACTAAGCACTTTATCCTAATGACCTGGGTGACAGCGAATTGATAGAATAATAATTATGAAATCAACAACATAACCTTCATCTGACGCTTTTCAACCCAGTGATTCAGAAAAAAAAAATGAAATACTATAATTGAAGAAATTAATGGTTAAATAACAACATAACTTGAATTTCAAGCTTTTTAACCCAGCTACACGGGGGACGACGAATTAATAACATGATGATTATGAGAATAACAACATAACCGTAATCCTAAGCTTTTTTACCCCGTAACCGGAGGGACAGCGAGGTAATCACATATTTAAAAAAAATGATTAAATAAGAATTAAACCCAAATCCCAAGCTTTTTGCCGAGAACCCTGGAGAAATGCTAGTTAATGGTAAGATAATCATAATTATAACAAGATAACCTTAATCCCCAGCTTCTTAACCCAGTACCACGAGATACTTACTAACACGAACTTTCATTATTACCATAATTAAATAAATTTATGAATGAATAACTACATAACCTGGATTCTGAGCTTTTTAACCGCGTTCCCCGGTAATAAGGGAGTAAATAATTTATTAATTATAAAAATGACAATGTTACATAAATTCTGAGCTTTTTTCCCAGTACCGCGAGAGCCAGCGCATTATAACTCTAATCAATAAATTAATAATTTATTAAGAACATCACCTAAATCCCAAGCTTCTAACCTAATATTTTGGCAAACAAAGAGAAAATAATAATTAAAAGAAATAAAATTATAATTACTCAACAACATAACCAAAATATTAACCTTTTAACTTAGTAATCTGGAAGACAGCACGTTAACAACATAATTATTGCATAACGACAACATAACCTAAATCCCAAGCTTTTAAACTCAATAATCTGGATGACAGCTAGTAGATAATAAATTAATAAAAGAAATAAATAATCAGACAACAGCACAACCAAAATCTTAAGCGTTTCAATCTAGTGACCACGAGGACGGCGAGTTGATAACATAATTATCATAAAAATAACAATACAACCTCAATCTTATGCTTTTTTTCCGATAGACCGAGAGACCGCAAATTATAAATATACCTAAATAAATTTATAAATAAAGAACTACATACCTTAAATCCCAAGCTTCTCAATGCAATAACCGGGAAAACAGCAATTAGATATTAGCATTAAAAAATAAATTAATAGATGAACAACAACACAACCAAAATCTCAAGCTTTTTAACCCGGTGATACTGGGGACGGCGAGTTAATAACATCATAGTTATAAAAATAACAACATAACATAAATCCTAAGCTTCTTTACCCAGTGGACCAAGTGACCGCAAGATAGCAATATAAGAATAATAAACGTAACAACGTCAACCGAATCCTAAGCTTATTAGCCAAGTAATTTAAAGAACAGCAAGTTTATACCATAATTAAATAAATTAATGATTGAATAACAAATTAACCTAAATTTTCAGCTAATCACATAGTAACTTACGGTACCACGAATAATAAACATAATATAATAAATTTATGAATAAATAACATCACACCCTAAATCCCAAGCTTTTAATGCAATAACCTGGAAGACAGCAAGTAGATATTAGCATGATAAAATAAATTTATAGATAAACAACACAACCAAAATCTTAAGCTTTTTAACCCGCTGACGCGGGGGACGGCGAGTTGATAACATCATAGTTATAAAAATAACAACATATTCTGAATCTCGAGCTTTTTTACCCAGTAGACCAGGGGATCGCTAGTTGATAATACAACAATCATAAACATAATATAATAACCTAAATTGCAAGCCTTTTATTACAGTAATCCTGGGGACAGCAAGTGAATTCTACAAATAAATAAATAAATAATTTAATAAGAACATAACCTAAATAATAAGCTTTTTATCCTAGTAACCCGGAGAACCGCGAATTAATAAAATAATTAAATTAATTTATGAATAAATACTAACACGACCTAAATCATATGCTTACTAACCGAATAACCCAGAAGACAGCGAGTAGAAAATAAAATAATTATTTAAATTATTGATTAAACAACGACATAACCTAAATCCCAAACTTTTTTACTCAGTGACTAGGGGGACTACTAGTTTATTATATAATAATTTTAAAAATGATATCATAACCTGAACGCCAAGTTTTTTAACCTAGTAACCTGAGTAAAAGGAAGTAAATAATATAGAAATTATGAAAATGACAACATAACATAAATCCTAAACTTCTTAACCCAATAATCTGTGAAGACAGCGAGTAGATGGTAACATAATACAATAAATCAATGATTAAAGAGAAACATAACTGAATTATTAAGCTTTATAACCCAGTGATCAGGCAGACAGGGAGTTAATAACGTAACAATCATAAAAATCACAACATAACCTACATCCTGAGCTTTTGTACCTAGTAGACCAGGGGACCGCTAGTAAATAATGTAATAATCATAAAAATGACAACATAACCTACATCTTAAGCTTTTTAATCCCATAACCAGGAAGACAGCGAGTAGATAATAGGGTAGTAAAACAAATTTATGATTAAACAATGATATTCTTTAAATCCCAAGCCTTTTAACCTAGTTACCCGGGGGACAGCGAGTTAATCTAATAATTTAATCATTTCTCTATGGGTAAACTTATTAAATCAATTGCTTGCTTATATTTATTGTTACTGTAATTAATTATATAATGTAAAATAATTTTTGACTATTTTTAGTATTATTGAAGTTGATATATGTAGTTTTACTTAGGGTTACCACTATGGCCTTTCGCTTGATACGGCACCGAACGCATGAGCCACCTTAAGCAGGCCCTTAAGTATGGCTTGTGTCTAAAAAAAAGTGCGTCAAATGCTTGCATTCGATCAAAGTAAATGGCTAAAGTCGTATATCGACTTAAATAGAGAGAAGAGAAAAAATTGCAAAGAACAAGTTTAAAAAACTTATTTTTAATTTCTTTAATAATGTGGTGTATGGCCAGACAATGGGAAATAAGCGAAAACTCGTCGATGTTAAGCTTGTAAAAAATTGGGAAAATCGGTATGGCTGTGAAACACATATTGTGAAACCAAACTTTCACAGCTGTTGTATCTTTGACGAAAATATAATAGCTGTACAGCTGTAACAAACGGAGATGACTATGCGTAAACCTTCATACATAGGGCTATGTGTGCTATACTTGGCAAATCTCTTGTGTACCGTTTTCATTACGAGTACATAAGAAACTGTGTAAGAGATAATGCAAAACTCCTATACACGGATACAAACAGCCTCATCTTTGAGATCCATAACGTAAATGTGTACCGGTTGTTGAAACAGTATAGTCATGAGTTCGACACGTCCTATTATCCAGTAGACATTAAGTTTGGTATTAAGTTAATAAATAAAAAAAAAGTTGGTTTGATAAAAGACGAGTGTTGTGTTCGTATGATGTTGGAGGGCTAAAGATACAAAGACATTACCGATTAAAGCTTTTACTTCTGTTATTGATAACATTGACTACCTACGTGAGGATCTGATGGTTGTGCGTGAGCTATATAGTATATGCTTACGACTTTATGTGTTGTGCACTCAACGAGTAAAAAAAATCCGTCTAAGCTCTCACGACAATAAACGCTGTCCGATGCCTGGTCAAAGAGTCACTTTACCTTGGGAGCACTACTTATTACGAGAAGCCACACCCTTCACATTGAAAAGAGCACGAGCAGAAAATATTGACGAGTTTATATCAAAGAAGCCGAGAAATTTCTTTCAATAAGTCTACAGTCATGTGTCAGCAAAATATCATCCGCTACAGACTGCACATCGTCTGAACAGAGCAGCAGCGAAAAAAAGTTCTCAGTCTACAAAATAAAAAACGTTAGGTACTCCCTGACAGTACAGATTCGATATCTTGGGGCTACATCACCTTAAATGTGCTCCAGCTAGTAGATATGCTTGTACATCTACATGATGAGCTTGTGAAGGAAGAAGTGATTGAGAAGGAAGAAGTGGTGGTGGGAGAAGAGGTGGTGGAGCAAGATCTACAAATAGAACTAACTTCTCCAGTAGAGCTCATTCTACCGCTTGATTTGTTCGAGAGCATACTAACTCTTAAGGAGGCTCAACACACCATATATAGTCAACAATGTATATAGGTATAGTCATAACCATAGCCATATTAACAGCTGTCATTTTGTAGACGATGCTCCAACCTAATAACCTTTACTTTTCCTATTGTGTCTATACTTAAGATGGAAATGTCTAAATAAAATCTGCAGCAACCTATATATTTCTTATGTTTGATTGAAAAAACGTTATATCAACTGTATGTCCCTAGTTTTTTTTTAATGTTTCAGGTGATTTGAGAAAGTTATGATGTGATTACCGGTAAAAACAGTGCCAGTCTTCATAAGAGCCTATGTATAAGACGCTCACTTGTAACGTGTTTTCCTAAAAATTTTCCGCAGCAACCTATGCCAAAATTTTTTACAGTGGTAGTGTGCATACTTATTAATCATAGATTTTAATTTCTTCTATTTTAAGGTACTTTAATATATGTGTTGAGCCTACTGAAGCAGTATACACTTCTAAGCAAAAAACAAGGTTTTTTTTCTACAAGAGGTAAACTGATATTTTTTACTTTACATACTTTAAACTACGCAAGTATATTACCCCGTATAGTTCTCAGTAAAATGGGCTTGCCGACGAAGAAGATGTCGAGGCTAGAGGTTAAAATCGAATATTAAGTGACTCAGCTCAAGCTACACGATATGGTCCTAAAGTAGTCATAAATAATTAGTTTGAGGTCTTTCTACCTGCTCGAGTCTCTATAGCTCTTGTAAATTATGATGAATTATTCAACGAACTATGTGAAAATGCTACATCATTAAATTTGTTCTTTGAATATTTTGGTGATAATAGATATTTATTCCTCTAGGCATAAGATCACTTTTTTTTTAAATGCATAATTATATTTAATACATAAATGATGGAGAAGGATGTAAAGTAGTAAAATGGCGGTTGAACCACACAGATGAGGGCAGTAGTGGGGGCTCTCATCACTTCTAATATTTATTAATAATTTAACAGAGGGCAATTAATACATCAAGTCTTAGCCGCATAGTCCTCTCTCACACCACCTCAGGAATCCCTTATACTTGCATGATGTACAAGGGTGCTATGGGTACTAGACACTATGGGGTGCCATGGATGCTATAGGTATGAAGCGCTATAGACAGTATGAACATAAGATTGTATAGGTGGTATGGGTATAAAGCGCTATAAGTCTCGGGTGTTGCAGAAATGTCCTCTGGTAAAGCAAGCGTCTACGTCTGGATACGCTTGAAATTAGGGTAGGGCATGTCTCTACTCTTCGTTGAGGTGTAAGTGTGGCTGTCGGAAAAGTAGAGCTGTGTAAATTTACGGTCGATAATGTAGATCTTAGTCGGCTGCCTGATTAGGAAGCATGGCTATGCAGGTGCTAGTAGCGGGTAGAAAGGCTGCTGGAAAAGTGACTCAGAACCCCCATAGCTACAATACGAAAGGTGTTATTTCACTTACTATAATTAACAGTGTTTAAATAAGTTATGTGGTTTATTATTTCTCTGACGTGCTCTCCCTTTCATCTGGCAACTTTTATGTTATACAGTCCACAAGAGCAAGCTCAAGATTAAGAAAAAGGATGTAGACAATGTGTGGCTTTAGAGTAGTACAGGGAGTGTTATAGTAGGCAAACTAAAAATCAACTGTCTTAAATTTGCTGATGACGTTGTGTTAGGCATGGAGCATTCTAAAAACACCAAACAAATTCTGACTGACTCAGATGAATATGACCCGGAAAATTCACTAGAAGTAAACATAAAAAAAAACGGAAATCTCTAATATTAAGAATGTAGAAGGGATAGGAGTGGATCTATTTAAATTTAAAGGCCATGTATTGTATAGGAAGTTCTAAGCGAGTATATAGAACGAGAATGGTGGTTTCAACAAAAAAAGTTTCTGGTGGCACCGAGAAAAAACGACAGGCAAATTTCTCATGGTTTACACAATAAATATATATATATTACACATACGAAGCGTAGACTTCCGTATAAAAAGGAAATATTAAGTAAAAAAATGTACAAATATAACGTTGGGTTTAAATGCACTGTAACAGATACAAGTATATATATGGAAAATAGATTCGGGAAGAAAAGCAAGGTGTGGAAATAGAAATTAGGAAAAGTGCAGAAGATTCTTTTTGCCCACTTTAAAAATAGACAAAAGCAAGTGGCTACACGTATCCGTGATGAAAGAGTTAAGGAGTACAATCAATGAAAATCCAACAAAATTGGGCTGATAAGTTAAAGTAAAATATTAAAAAGTTGAGGATAGGGAGATAATAAATTTAATGAAGAGAGGAACTTAGGAAAATGATCTTGCAAAAATCGAAGAGACTTTTACAAGGAAAATAAAGACTTTCATTAATGAGGAAATACGCAAAAAATTAATTGTAAGTGACCACTCAAACATCTGTAAATATTATTAAAAATAGAACAAAAAACCTAGAAGGAAAAATATGGTGAAAAAGAAAACCTGCTAGGTGATTTGAAAGAGCATTGGTTTAGGCTAGGATATATAAATGTAGAAAAGAAAGAGGATCTTAATGATAGACTAAAAGCTTGGCAATAAAAAAAAAACATAAAGCACATATTGCTATGTAAAGGGGCAGGAAAAAAATAGGTAATAAAAAATTAGGATCAGTCAAATATATAGAATTTAAAGATAATGGAGAGATATGCATAAGTAAGATGATTTATGTGAATGTATAGGATAGTTTTCGAATAAGTTCCTATGTTAATAAATATTAGTTACAAATAAGAACTGTTTTGAATCAATTACGTATTACATTCTTTTATAAATACAATCAGTATTAATTCAGGCTAACATGAATTTCAAGTAGTTATGACACAAGAAAGGTGAACGTAGAAGGATGTAACGGAAAGAAAAAATCTGCATATAAAATGAAAAAATTAATAAATTTATTGTTTTTTTAGCTTGTATAAGAATAGATTTTCAAAATTTTATCGTCTTAATAACTTCCATTCATAATTTACTGTAAAATGTTTAAAAATTACAAAAAAAACGCCCAATTGTTTCTGTAATATAAATGATACTATGAAATCATATACGTATACAACAAGTATGAATTAATCTTAAGCTTTAAAACAGATCCAATTCATTTATCAATATTAAATTAGTAATAATTATTATATATATATATATATATATATGTGAACTTATTCTATGTATTGACAATATGTTTTCGATTAAAAAGCCAATATTTATGTTACGAATTTAGTTGTATACGCTTGTACGCATGTATATTTTGAAGAATAAGTTCTGGTATTAAATATTACAATACAAAAAAAAAAATTTAACAATATGCGGGTTGGCACGCAGAGTGTGCAGGTGGCAAAGCTTCACTTGTGTATATATCTTTCTATATTATATGTATAGTTGTATAGTTTCAGGACGAGTACTAGCTCTTCCTCCCGCTTCCTCCCAGCTCCCAACCAAACTCTTCGCCCCACTGACCCCACCCCAAGCTCCATCTATATCTTATTTTCTTGTTTCATCGTAAATTTTAAATGAACTAATACTTTCTTACATTCAGTCACACTTTCTATATATTTAAGGTTTTAGAGAATTAAGTCAAGTATAAAATTCAAGTCTAATGTAAATAAGTTATTGAAAAAACTAAGTGGTGAACCTTACATAATTGAGATAAATGAATTTAATGAGTATATTCTATTAAAAAGTTTAAATGATAAATTATATTTCAAGAAAAATATCGAGTAAACACATAATTTCATACCGTATAAATGTACGTACTCTTATATATCGTCTTAATGTATCATATAGTCCTATGGTTTTCGAGCGAATATTAGGTCTCTGCCCGCTTCAGAATATGATGGTTTTTTCTTTATTATTATAGTCAAATTTACTTCTACAAAAATTATATTGTAAAACCAAACGGAGATAATAAGCAGCAGATGCGTTGGGTAGGGAATGAATAGAAACAAGTTGCATGTGATAATTTATTTAATTTGGTATTTTTTTACTTCGTAAAATTAGGATCGACTCCTGTAAAACTAAGTTAATAAAATTAAAACTCAAAATAAGGGGCATATGCACGGGAAGCGATTATTATGTGAAATAGTGTTAGTTCAAATTTTATATTAAAAAGAAATTGATTATGATCAGATGTTGAAAAATTAGATATTTTCAATACATTGTTTTCCTAATATTAATAACTTTTTGAAACATAAGATTTGTCTGATGTACAATTTTTTAGTGTTCCTATCTTTAAAACATTATTTAATAAATTAAAGTAACTATCAATAGAAGAACAAAGACAATTCAATAAGGTTACCTATAGGAAAATAATAAATAACTTTTACATTACCTACTTTAAGTCTGTGATGATTATTTCAAATTTTATGTACTATTCATTTTTGTAGGAAAATTTTGTTCACAATTTAAAATATTTTAATTTTTGCTGCCAAAATTTTTTCATCATGATCAAGTTGCTTCGGCTGATTACTAATCATAAGATTTCTAGAAATTATAAAATCCTTTTCAATTGAATGGTGGCAATTGTGTAAAATGTATCTATAGTGCGCAAAAAATGTCATGAGCATAAATGCATTAAATTGCCAGAATCAACCTTTTAATCTAAGTATCTAAATAATTTTATAATAATGCAATATAGGTAAGATAAAATTTATTTGCAAGTCTAAATATTTTGAATATGTTCGTCATATCTTCTACAGTTGTTATGTAAGTTCTTTAAGTGATTCATAATTTTTTTGAAACAAAAGAAAATAAGATAACCCAGGATATGGTACTGTATTCATTCTACATAAAAGCTCTAGGTAATATATGCTAAGTTGAATTTGATAACTGTTTTCTGAAATCTTAAAACTACACGTATATGTATGAGTCAAATGTCTTAGCCAAAACAATCCTTTTTAATGTTCTATTAATTTTCAAATTGAATGTTTTTCAAAAGAAATATTTCAAAAATAGCACTTTAAAAGAAATAAGAAATTAATCTATCTATGAATAACAAAAAATTAGAATATGTATTAATCATTTTTTTTTAATTAAAGAATAAAGCTATTTTAAACATCTTTAATAAATAAGCAAAAAATTGCTAATCTAATAAAAAATTTCATATACTTATCTATGATCATTATTAAAATAATTTATTTTATGAATATAAAAAATTAGGAGATTTGCGCAGGCAGAGGAATCCCCACTAGTGTGTACATATACTAGTGTGGCTTAGCCCCCTGCGTGCTCCGCGCACCAACCTTTATATTTCAATATTTTTACTCTTATGTCCAAATAATAAATACTACAATTCATTTTAATACATATGTGCGTACAAACATAGATAACCAAAGGAATCTCATGAAACTTCGCTAAAAATTCGAACAAATATAGTCAATACAATGAATGATTTCACTGATATATGAAATAATTGGTATTAGTTGAAAACTTATAGGGATTCTTTTTAATGTTGGAGGTTGATATTGACACATGTCTATATGTATATAATATTATCGCGATCATTATTATTACAGAAACAGTCATAATGTTTTTTTTTTATATTCTTGAAAATTTTAGAATCAATTATGGATATAAGTTTATAGTAAGATATCATTTTTAATTTCTTACTCAATATTTGTAAATGTCATTTTTTTAATTAATTATTATTCATTTCTTGTATAGATTTTGATATTCTTCTACACTTCCTTTTCTTGTTTTATAACTATTAAAAATTCAAATACCTTCCAATCATTACTAATTTTATTTTGAATAGAGTATAGTACGTAATTAATTAAACATACAACAACTTTTTCGAATTTTTTTTACATGGACATAATCCTATAATTTATAACGCATAACATATCATTGAAATTTCAATCTTTACTCTGTAGTGCCTTATATACCTACATAAATATCTTATACATTTACATAATATACATCATCTCTTCCCTGCAAATCTGTCTATTATCTTTTAGTATTATTATTATTATTTAATTTGCTCTTTTTTTCCCTCTTCACATAGCTATATGTGTTTTATAATTTTTTTTTCTTTAATTGCATACTCTTCAGTCTATCATTTAAAACTTTTAAGCTCACGTACAGGTTATTTTCTTAAAAATTTGTAAATAGACAACAATGATACATATCATACGCAAAACAAAAAAAAGAGTATAGGAATGAACAGCAAAGTCTAGAAGAATTTAAAAAAAATGTATTCATCATTGAATAAAAGATGATAGAGTTGTCATTACCATACAGCTTTTCTGGATTTTCTGATTGACAAAAGTTTTTCTCTCCTTTGTAAAATTATCTATGATTTTCAATAGTTTATCTTCCTTTGTTCCTTTTTTTATGAGTTCTATTGTTTTCTTATCCTATACTTTAAATAGACTACTATCACTTCTCTACCTATTTTGTATGATTTTTATTGATTGAGTACGTTAATCCTTCGAATAAGCATTGTTAATGCCACTTACTCTAGTCCATTTTTATTATTTGCAAAAAGTTAGTTTCAATCTCTTTTCTTTTGCCAATTTCTAGACTGACCCTACTAAGCAAAATCCAAACAAATTTTTAAAATTTATTAAAAAATCAAAACAAATAAAAGAAGGGATGCTAGTAAGGAAAGAAGCATAAAAAAATAATTTTAAAAATTTGTAAAGTGACAATAATGAGACATATAATACGCAAAACAAAAAAAAGAGTATAGGAATGAGCAGCAAATTCTAGAATAATTTATAAAACAATATATTCATCATTAAATAAAAGAATATCTTGGAAAAATTCAAAACAGAAAATACACAATAGAAGACAGAATCATAAAAAACTGTTGCCCCCACATCCCCCTTCGTCCCCCACGGCCCTCTGCGCCCTTTATGTTAGTTACGTTATACCTTGTAACCTTAACAATACAAATTTTGACCCGCAAACTACGCCCATAGATACCCGATGATGGCCGAAGTTATCCAAAATGGGTCAACACCCCAATAACATAGCAACTCTTTATCGTTATTGATTACTGCTGAGAATGAGCAAATGTAGCTGAAGCTAGTTTTCCCGTTGCTCATTACCATATACCTTCTCTTGAGTTCTTAATAAGGATCTTTCAGGACTTCTGCTAGGCGGCTGAAAGGAGAAGCTGAGTGACAAAGTTATACAGTGAAGCTTAGTTAATAAACACAATTTTCTATTATAAGAAAAAATAAAGCGTATGTTTCACATAAAAGCGACATAAATTCTAGAAATAAATTAGTATAGTAACTTAGTAGAAAACAAGTTTCGAAAACGACATTGCAAAAGTTGAGGATAGAGGGTACCAGTTATTTGGTCCATTCCCACCTCAACTTTTCTGGATAAACGTCGTTGCAGATAAAGGAATGAGGAGGGGCACTAAAATAATAATTCTATGGATAAGCCAAAGATAATGTAGAGGGCCATAATGGGCTTGGGGGGGATGTGTGGCATAGCAAAAAGAAAAAGGGCTGGGGAGAGGGCCAACAAATAAAAAATAACAAGAAAACCGACAGAATTTTCACTTATTTTGTGGGGGGGCTATAAAGGGGCTGTGGCGGAGCACAGAAAAAATGATTCTGTGTTTAAGAGGAGGATAATGTAGGGGGCTACTATTGTATGAACAGAAGTGAGTCTTAGCCCTCTCCCCAGTCCGCTTCCCCCCGCTCCCCCTCAGCCCCCCGTTGGCTCCTTACAGCTCCACCTGAAATCACGTAGTTATTCGCTCATTTTTACGTGATTTTGAACCCAATTGTTTTTGGGTTAGCTCCCCCTTGCTCCCCCGCTCCGACCCACTACCCCTAAGCTCCCCTCAGCTCCCTCCCGGCTACCCACAGCTCCACCTCCGACTCCCCTCACCGCCCCCTCGGCTCCCCCCGTCACCTTATAACCTTTTCCACAATACACACACACACACACAACCGAATTATAAGTATATGCATGTAAATTCATAATTTAGTTTTATTTCGATCTCTTTTTTCTACATGTTTTAAGATTGACATTGTATTGAAAAATGTAGAATAAAATAATATTAGGGTAGAAAAAAAGTAGCACTTACTGCCAAAATATTGATTCTATAATACTGACATATAAGTATCTTCCTATATTATATAATTGACTCGTGTGGGTCGTAAGTAATAGCACCCCCCCGTAAGAATATGCTAATTTTAAACAATTGTTTATAGTAAATCTGACTAACCACGCCCCACTAAACCTTCCACGCCCCCCCCCCCCCCGCCCTTTATAATTTTTCCCCCCGCAGTCCCCCACAGACACCCCACGCCCCCCCTACATTATGAGGTCAATAATGTTGTTTTTTTCTAATGAATACTATTATTTTGCCCCCCAACTGCCCCCCCTCATTTGGAACTTAGGCCCCCCGAGTCCTTCTACGCCACTGCTCATACTCCCATGCCCCCATTTTCGTTAAGTTACTCCTTACCAACCTAACAATCCGCAAAGACTTGGAATTTTGTGAGTCTTATATATTCCAGCCCCTCGGGATTTTCTGTTTTTCCCACACGTCTTATTTGGCTAGAACGTGACCATTAATAATACAACTGATAAAACAGATAATGATAGACCCGTACACACGTGCACAATACGAAATAAAAATAAAATATAACACCTAGAATCAAATAACCAAATAGACTCGCCCACTTACACTGTCTATTCACAGATCATTTATTTACTAAGAGTGTAAGCAAAGAAGTGTATTGGGTTTTGGAATAAAGTACATGGGATAATACCTAATATTACACCCTAATAACACTCAATTGCAGGAATCGGGCAGAGCAACCGATTCATGCATATGATGCAAAAAAAAACAAGTGAGTGCAAACTATAATTACGATAGAGTCCAGCAAAGTATATCCAAGCAGTGATGGGCGAAGACATCTTAATCGGAAACAATGTTATTTTCATACACAATATGATTAGAAATATATTTTTGTGTATTATACTTACTATATAGGTGGTTTATACATTCAATGATAATATAAGTGGCCTTGGTTAGCTAAATAGCACATGCTTTTGACAAGGGAGAGAACCAATTTGATTTTAGGGCAATAAAGCTCCAAATCTGTCAAAAAGAAAGCACGTGTATCAATACGATGTTCTACTACGTCAAAAATACCTAACATTGTTGTACTGAGGTAGGAAATAAGAAACGTGACCGTCAGTGATGCAGCTCATGAAACAGATACTCACCCGAAATCCGTACACTATAGCTCAATATGTAATTCAAATAAAATGGAATCGAAGCACCTGTAAACAACCAAATAGACTCTCCCGCTAACACTGTTTGATGATTAATAATTTATTTGGTAATTCAGAATGTAGGCAGAGTAGTACATTGGGTTTCGGGATAACATACTTAGGATAATAACACCTTATTTCCGGAATCGCACAGAGCATCTGACTCATGGATATAGTGGAAAGAAGATCAGGCATCGGCAGACCATGATTACGTTGTAGTCTAGCAAACTATAGCTAAGATGTAATTAGCTAGGATTCCCAATCGGGAACAATGTTACTTTCATATAAAATTTGATAAGCACTATATTTTCGTGTGTTATACTTACAACATAGGTGTATTATAATTTCGAAAATGATGTCAATAGACAACATTTTCAGTATAGCACATTCTTTTGACAACAGAGAAAACCAATAAGATTTTCAGGCAAGTAAGCTCCATATTTGCCTAACAGAAAATATGTGTTTTAATACAATGCTATACTACTACAACAAAAAATAACCAACTTTGTGTTACTACGGCGGAAAACAAAAAACGCAACTAACAGTATATAATACAGTAGATAAAACATGTGACGAAGTCACTTTTTCTCTTCCCGCCGAATGTGCCAAGATCCGCCCCGAGCCAATTAAAATTTTTGCCGCGTTCTAATCTCGCCACGTATTCTCTTTTTCGGTTGTTCCATGTGTGTGTGCGAGCGACGGAGAGCACCGGAATCCGCGACGAGGCCG
>JAPYYV010000738.1:0-29382 GCA_030522625.1 Copidosoma aretas
AATAATTAGCAGATCTGCAATGCGCAGCCTTTAATAGTACAGATAACATGTTTCACTCATGAAAAAAAAACTTTTTTTTGAGATTTGTTTAAACAAATTGAATGAACAATATATTTGTTGCAAAATAAATAGCAGATTTGTAATGAGAAGCCTTACATACTATAGAAAACATGTGTCCCATGATTTTTAAAAAAATTGTAAAAGATAATTGTTTAAATAATCAGTTCAAACAATTTTTGTTTGTAAAATAATTAGCAGATCTGTAATGCGCAGCCTTAATTAGTACAGATAACATTTTTCACCAATGAAAAAACATTTTTTTTTCGATATTTGTTTAAACAAATTAATTAAATAATTGATTTTTTGCAAAATAAATGCCAGATTCGTGTTCAGCACACCGAAAAATTATTAAAACCCCCATAAGTCGATTTTTTGTTGTCCAACTGTTCGTATAAATCAGACATAAGCAACCAGGTTAGGCCACGGTGACGACTTTGGCGCCACCTACACAAGACACGAGATGAGGTAGACATGCGAGGGAAACGGATTCTGAGACTGGAGGTCATAACGAGTAAAACCGTACCAAAAAATATTTTTTTGGAGCAAAATTGAGTTGAAGCGGGAATTTTGACCCTTTTTTTGGCGTTTTGGCCCACTGGGCGGCCCGGCTGGCTAGACGTCTACTTTCCCAGATTGCGGCTCCGCACTATTCGAAGGCTCTTACATGTTTGTCAACAAGACATTTAAATTGAATTCACTATTACTACATCATGTCAAAGGGATGAAAATTTGGAGTTATGTATTTTACAAGTATAATAGCACTCAAAAAGTGTGGAGCCACTATGTGCGCAATTTGGCGTGTAGCTGCTAATTAAGTGCCACCGCAATGGCACTCCGCCCTCCTCTAGCCACCAGTCAGAACGCATAAGGAAAGAGCAGCCAGAAATCAAATTTTGCATTGCAAGTCAAGCAGAATTAGCATATCATTTATGTGTTAGTATTAACATATTTCGTTTGTACAGGTGTATGGTGCCAGGATGGCTGTCAAAAAAATTGTCAGAAATGGTCAAAAGTGTTTTATGCGGTTTTCATAAAAACGAACCATTTGACACAAAAAATAATACAAAATAAAAAATGCGCATTAGAAAGACATATCGAATGAGTTTTTGTGAGCCCCGATCGGTTAAGAAGTTTTTTAGTAAATTGCAAAAAACCGCTTTTTTAGACATTTTTTAAAAAATTCCATAACTTCCATTCTAATAAATATTAAGACTTAAAACTTCGATAGAATATGTATTTTATAAGCCTTAATATGCATATTAAATTTAAGCAAGATCGGATTTCTACGGTTTAAAAAACTTTGTAAAAACTGAAAAATGACCCTTCCGAAAAGTGGCCATAAAAAAATTTTGGGCCAATGTAGAGCAATTTTTGAACGTGCTTTTGTTAATAGAGAGTTGCTTTACAACATGCTTGGATGCCATTTTATTTGACCAAGTGGGAGTGTGCGAAAAACTGATTGCAAAAGACCGCACTCTTGCGCTCCGGCCGGCAGCTCAGTTTGCCGCAATATGCTTAATTCCACACATTGCTGCTCTGCACTTTTTGAGTGCTGTTCTACGATCATGTAATACATAATTTCAGTCCTCTGCTGCTTCTTATCATTTGCTTACGATAAATTTGATTGAAATGTTCAGTTAACGAACACACGAGAGCATTTAAAGAGTGCGAAGCCGCTCTGTGGGCATGTAACGGCAAACCGAGCCGCCCGCGCCGCGCCATAAAAAGTCGGCCGGCCGGCCGGAGCACAAGAGTGCGGTTTTTTGTAATCAGTTTTTCGCATACTTCCACTCGGTCAAATGAAATGGCATTTAAGGATGCTGTAGAGCAACTCTCGATTAACAAACGCATGTTTGAAAAATTAGAAAGGGTCATTTGTCAGTTTTTTCAAAGTTTCTCAAAAAGTATAATATTGATCTTGCTAAATTTTAGTACGCATATTAAAACTTATAGAAAGAATATCCTGTCACGTTTTTAAGTCTTTATATTAAACAGAACGGAGGTTATGGAATTTAAAACGAAATGGCCCAAAAAGGCAGTTTTTTGCAATTTACTAAAAAACTACTAGACCGACCGGGGCTTACAAAAACTCACCCAGTGCGTCTTTTTTCACTTTAAAATAATTTTTTTTGTCGAATGCTTCGTTTTCTAAGAACCGCAAAAAAATAATTTTGACTATTTTTCACGATTTTTTGACAGCCATCCTGACACGGTACACCTGTACAAAATAAATATGTTAATACTAACATATAAATCTATAAGAAAAAAATCGAAGGTATCAATTATCGTCCCCAATATGCTAATTCTGCCCGACTGTACTTGCTTTTAATTAAATAGGACGGCACTCAAATAGATTGTAGAGTCAATCCTAAAGAACAAAAAAGCTTTCAAAGAATTGCTTAAAGTTGGCTACCAAATTTTTATGGCCCTTTTCCGGAAGGATAGTTTGGAAAAAGTTGTGGTCGATCTTGCTGAAATGTAGTAGGCAAATGAGGGGTTACAAAACCTGAATCCTGACTAAATTGAAGGTTGTAAAGTTAATTAGGGCTCAAGTTCTGAATTTCCGAATGAACGTCCAAAAAACTTAATTCTTTACTATATGCGAAGAACTGTTAAGCCAATCAGAACTCGACGAGTCTTATTTCGTTCTAAAGGATTTCCCCTTAGTTTGTGGGGGTATTGGAAGAGGAGGGGGATTATAGCAGGATCCATCAACATAACTTCATAATACAAGATGTATATATTTTCATTACCTATCAACCTAGTATCTTAGGGCAGAGGATTTCATATAGACAAAATATAAATCGATTCAAACACAGACTCACGATGAACTTCAAATGACTTTGTTCACGTTGAACTTTGTCTCAAAGCCATGTCCTATTTAAAAACCACAAATTTGTGTTAAGTTATCAAAAAGCATCACTTAAATTCAACGACACCACTATACAAAAAATTGTTCATTATTCATCACTATTATACTAGGGTGTCCGTTATTTACCAAATTTAATTGTTTGATCATCTACCCTCTTCAAACTTTTCGTTGCATCCAAAAATGAAAATCCATTGGCTGAGAACCAAACATTTTTAGAGTTAACACGTGCCACCAGACACATCTTGTTTTTTCATTTGAATATCATAGGTTTTTTGAATTTTAACCTTGTTTGATTTCTTTGACCACTACAAATATTTTTTCTGGATTTTTAAATCATATCATGGAATAACATATCACTCGGACAAGATTGTTTGATTTTTTCCAGCTTAAAATAAGCAAGTTGAAAAAATTTTATATGTAGGATTTTTTGTTCTTCGAAGGCTTTGAAGACAAAAATCAAATTTTTTTTTACTTGCTCATTTTAAGCTGGAAAAAATCAATTAATCAAGTCCGAGTGATGGATAATTAAATAGTGTAATTTATAAATCCAGAAAAAATATTTAATGTGGTCAAAAACATCAAACAAGGTTAAAATTCAAAAATTTTATGCTATTTAAATGGAAAAATAAGATTTGCCTGGTGGCCCGTGTTAACTCTAAAAATTTTTGGTTTTGAGGAAAGGGATTTTAATTTTTTGATGCAACGAGAAGTTTTAAAAGGGTAGATGATCCAATACTTGGATTTTGCAGATAACGGACATTCTAATAACTATTTTCCCGCTGGAATTAAACTTTAAAACCACATGTTAATCAAAACAACTTTTATGCGTAATGTTTCAATATAATCCATGCCTATTAAAAAACATTGGTTCATTAAAAATCCGTCCCAAACTTTCAAAAATTTATTTTTCATAAATCATATTCTCCCTTAATCTATTCTATGAAACATTAATCTAATCCAAACAGTAATTTCCATGCTTATAGTCTCTATTTTTCATCATTTTATTTACTATTTCACTGTAGCTTGAGTTGTCTATACAATGAACATACTAATGATTCTATACTTGCTATATATGCGCTGCGCTCCCTCGGTAATACCGCACTTGTTATCCTCGTTCACCTTTTAGACCAGTCAAAGCACTCACTATTGCAACAGAGCTAAAATTTATAACTTTTAACCTTGTATGTACTTATTTATTACCGCAGTTTTAACTTTTTCTTTGCACTATCAACATGTAAACTTTTATAGGCCTTTGTATTTTTAATTCCTCCAAAATTACTTTTACGGCGCTATTCTATAGCTTTTTTTCAAAATCTCTATCTTTCCATGTCATGTCGTTTTTTTTGTAAGAATGTCTTTGTCAACACGTTTTATACACTCCGTTCAGCTTTAAAACGTTCACAGTATAGACTTTAATATTCAACTTTCTGTGAGGAACTGCTTAACCTTTCTTCAACATCATTGCTTCCCGAATTCTTTCAATCATTTTAATATTCCTTCTTCTATTTCTCTTATCTATTTTGTTAATCGCTTCCAAGTTCCTTACTTTCGTTCAAACGCCTGCAGTTCATCTTTCTGAATTCCGTTTTTGCCTCCCCTTCTTTTTTTTTCTTTCCACCGCTTTTCTTCTCCTCCTTTGTTAGTCTCCCTTTTCTTCTTGTGGCCTCTCCTCAATCTTTTTAATTTTGTCATTATCCTTTTTAATTTTTTTATTTTACTACCGAACCAAGTTTCGTCTGCGATAGAGAGAAGAAAACGGAACACAATTAACAATAACCGATAAAACATTAAACTCAGAATCAATAATTTTAGTCATCCATTTGTAAAAAGAGAATAGTTCATGTTAAATGACTCCCAATGTAGGCTAGTCAATTAACCTATATTGACGAGAAAGCCGAATCAGTGATTGACGATGTTGTAATAAATGATCTAGCTTTGAATAAGAAAAAAAAATTGGGAATATAAAAAGTTATGACTCTGATTACATGACATTAGGTACCGGTAACAAGTAAAATAAAGAAGAATGACAACAATGAATTTAGAAAGGAGACAAACAGATAACATGACAAAATAATATGGTTAGAGGAAGCAAGGCAAGAATTTCCAAATAAACGCAAGAACTGAAGCTGCACCAAGTGACAACAACAGAAATATTGAGAGACTTGAAATAAAAAGCCAGGTCAGCTATTCTGAAAACAAAGAGAAAAACTTATTATTGTAAAACTCAACAGAGACCCTAACATGACAATGTATGGAAGGAGAAAAAGAGAATTATTAGCAAGACGATAATAGGATAGAGAAAGAAACAAGTAAACACTGAATAATGCATACAAAAGAAAAAAAAAAATGAGAAATGGTGAAAATAGAGAAAAAAGGAACATGAAATGGAAGAGAAATTGAAAAACAAAACTTAAGATTTTCAATATTGAATTGGGAAATGAAGCCTGTATGTATAAAATGAATTTTTGGACAGAAAAAGGAAAAACGAAACTCTCACATCGAAAACGAGGTCTAGACATAATACTTTAGGAATAAATTAGGGTGGGACAGGAAGTAGAACGGAAGGACAAGAAAGAATAGATGTGCAAAGTAACTCAAATAGGAATCGAAATAGTAAGCCACGTCCGAAATAGATACACCAGAAGAATAAACTTAACTAGATGGATGAATATGCTTAGCAAAAAAAAAAGGCGTGAAACTGCGAATAGAAGTAGAGATAAAATGAGCTAAGTACACAGCCAAAGCAGAGAAAACATAGGTAAACAAAAGAAGGAAAACTGCAGTCAACAAGATCAATACTATGTACGGAAAAATCTACCGACACAGAATAAGTAGTACCAACGGCAGATAGACAAGGGCGTGAATCTTTGATCGATAAAGAAGAGCCTAGATAAGTGAGGAGAAGGGAAGAGCTCAGATAAGTCAAAAAGTTTTAAGCGTTTATCCATCTGACTGTAACAGTTCACATTCTTATCATTTTTAAGTGTCTTTTATCTTACCCGTCCTTGTACAAAAACTCGTTGCTGTAGATTGCTGTGCTGACAATCTTGTGCTTGTTCGTATATGCTTTTACATATTTTTTTGTGTTTCCCATAATGATTCCCTCAAAATTCGTAAATTATTGAGTGACATGATACCTAAATTTTCTGTACTTAGACCCTCCATATGGACCTATGTTATTACTACAGTTTTCTAATCATTTTTTTGTCTTCATTTGCTTTTATATTTTCAAACCTATTTATGATTGGTTATTTGTGTTTCCGGCAGTGTTTTCATTTTCATGCGATAATTATATTTTTAAGCTAGATTCTGTAACTTTATGTTTAGTGATTTTTTTTATTAAATATTTTAAATTCTTTTCCTTTTTTTGAAAGCCTATGTATGCGTATTGATAATTTAGAATAGTTATACAGTAATGTTTGTTTGTGATAATGTCTCTAATACTATTTTCAACAAAGTCATCTTTTCAGGCTTGGAAGATTTACACTGACGTAGACACGCTCTAAAATCTTATTGTCAACACATGTTATTGTACTTATAGTTCTGTACGTATTTTAAATCTCCTTTGTATCCGTGGAATTTTTTCGCCACTGTTTTGAACAACGCATAACTTAGTTACAAGGTATTTTAATTTTTTCGTACTTTTCTATTATATCAGTCTTTTTACTACTTATCAATATTTCTATTAACAATTAGATAATTAAATTATTCTTAACACTTAGATAAAAGATTTTTTCAACCTCTGAAAAAATACGTACGTGTATATTTACATTTTTCTCCGTATACTCATACATGGTTCGTACATGCACTTATTACCACCTCCACGCACAGTTTGTTAATTATAATTCCATGCATCCAGAAACCTTTTTTTAAATTCTGCAACACTTTACGATGTACGAATTTTAGTAAATGCACCAAAACCGCGTTAGACGACTTCGTAATATCTAGAAATATCCGCAAACTAACGATGTCCCCTTGCGGATACATCAAAATATCTTAAAATTATTTGTACTACTAAACTATTGATCAAAGTCAAGGATTTGAACCGAAACACATAGTGGATAGCCTTGATTATTAGGAATCCACTATCACTCCTATGAAATATACAATGTATTTCATTATATTTAGAAAGCTGCTTTTACAAACAAAAAAACTAGAGCAGACAGTCTTTTTTACGGAATGTATTAAGCCCAAGACTTCTCGAGTG
The DNA here is from genome assembly GCA_030522625.1 of Copidosoma aretas. Taxonomy (NCBI): domain Eukaryota; kingdom Metazoa; phylum Arthropoda; class Insecta; order Hymenoptera; family Encyrtidae; genus Copidosoma; species Copidosoma aretas. The sequence continues at coordinate 7,140 of JAPYYV010000738.1, forward strand.
CCTTAAGCTTAGAGACTGCCATAGTAATCCTTGCGAGCTCATATTTTTACAGCTTAGCTTTTGCGCACACCAAGCACTATTCATTATACTTATAGTTTGCCTTAATGTTCTTGATTAGATATTTGACCATGCTTAAGTTACTTAGTAATGTTCTAATTATGTTTGAATCTTTATTACTTTATTACTGCATTTGTGTTTTGTGTATCTCTTTCTTTCTTGATTTATTTATTTATGTATTTGTATTTATTGATAAACCAGGTTAATATATATTTAGATTTTTAATACTGTGTAATGATATGTTCTTATTTGCTTATTTATAGTATTGTGTTCATTTTTTCAAGTTTTGGTATTTTTTGTAGCATAAACATTTTTTTATGTCTTTCTTCCATATTTATAATAGGAGATTTTTTTCGCTTGTATCGATTTTTTAAAATCTTTTTATATTCATGTGTTTGCATTTATTTTTCAAACTAAGGAACAATAAACTTTAATTTGCAAACGGATTTAAAGAGGAGTCTGAGGAGAGATGTAACATACTGATGAAAGTCAGAAAAGCGTCGGCATAGATTTCTTGATTTTTTTTTGTTCTTGGAAAGCAACCAGTATATTTCACGCAAAAATGCTACCCAAAACTTTGTATTACTTCTTATTTTAAAAAGCACCTCTGAAATGTCTTTATTTATTAATTCTACTATTTAAAACTATATACGGCTCAAACCCAGGATAAAATAATATTCACATACAAATGTGTATGACTAGTATTTGTATTGTACTTAAGAATTAATTTAGTTAAAAAAAGGAACTTGAAAGACATTTATCATCTTAAACGATTACAAGTAGACGGTAAGAATTTTTACTAGATATTCATTAACTTGTAACGTAATACAAAAATACTGAAAAGTTTGATGCGTAATATTAGAAAAATACTCTCAACTTGGTTGTCGTCAGGATAAACCAGCGTTAGGATAATTATCAATCAACGAAATATCGAGTCATAGAAGAAATTTAATAATAATTTTACAATTGATTTTATTAATATAATTTGAGTGAAATTTTTAGGAATAAAACAATGATCATACGTACCCTTTCATAATAATGTAAGTATTTTTTCAAAGCTTCTCGGGCCTGAGCATGAACGCTCTCATGAGCAATATTTGGATTTTCTTTGTATCGAGAACACTCATAATACTCACTTCCATGTGTTTTCCAATCTCCAAGACACATCCAACAGAAATCGTGTTTACAATTATAGCATTGCATGTGGTTACAGCCCCCGTTTTTTTCTATACAAATATGGCACTTAGAACACTGAAAAAAATGATGTTTAATGAGCTAGTATATTGAAATCTGCGATATTTGTATTCTTACGTCTTTAGTATGTGCACTTATGTAGTTGGCTGTTTCAGAATCATCAGCACATTTGGTTAACCATTTCTTTATTGTTATGCAATCTGTAGGAGCATGATAATCTATACCACAGCGAAAACAAAATACTGTTTTGCACATATTACATTTAACACGTTTGGCACGTGACTCCTTTGAACGTATTACTATTTGACAGTTTGCTCCCGGGCAAAATCGGAGTTGAGGATGTGATTTAACATAGTCTCGAAAAGCAAACTGTTGATAACGTTCTTTCATACATGGTTTTACTAGTAAAAATAATACAAAATCCTCTGGCGTCAGATTACTACAATCATTTTCCATACAACTGATACCTAGATAATACAATAAAACGTTAGATTAGAAAATAATATAGCATCTAAAAAAAAGTCAATGTGATATGTTATACTGTTAGATTCCACTACGTACCAGCATTTTTGAATGCTGACTAAAATAATACATAAGTCCTACAGGTGACACTACCAAGGAGCCAGACGCCAATTTTTTTTGAACTTGTAATATGTTACCAAAAAAGTTTGAGGCAGTCCATTTAAAACTTGTAAAAGGCATACTACCACTAAATTTTACCCCCGAAAACGCATATTTATGCATATCTCGTATTCTATTCAAGTTTTTCGAATAAAGTTGACGGGAACATGTTTTGTATGAAATATACAGGGGGTAAAACTTATTTGCTTAAGTAGGTATAAATTAAATGTTTTTGTCAGTGTAAATGCACGATTTCATCTCATCACCGTATCCAAGAGATTACAACAACTCCCAAAAATATGATCCAAACACGTATATTTATAAAAATTTTGTATCACGTCTAACTTTTATATTATTTTACATAAAAATTGTTTATCCAATGAAATGCTAGCAATATGAGTCATTTAACTTCATCATTGCGTCACCTTTTATCCAAAGGATAAAAAAATCCTTTTATTTGCAATTATTTAATAACTATTACATAATCATCACAATAATTGCAGTGCAGCAACTGAAATATTTAAAAATAATATTTCTACTGCCAAAAACAAAGAATCAAAATAAAAGAAATTAAAAACCTTCCTCCGATGCTTATCAAAATCTATAGTACTCAATTATGTTATCATAAAAGGTAATGAAAAAATTACAGTACAAACTTGGTGCATCAACTTCTTTGAAATATGAATCAAAGACATTGAAAACACGTCAAATAGTGGATAAAAAGAATAATAAAAAGGAAGAAAAATCTTAACTTCTGTAAACAAAAGTGTATTATAAATACTTATTAAACCATTATTTTCTTACTACATCACAGTTGGCAGTCTTGAAAGGACTGTGTCTAAATTTATATCATGATTTTTAGTTCAACGAGTTCTAGAATCGATTTTATATCGAAGTCTAACATCATGGGCAAAGACCAGCTAATAGCAGACGGTGATTGCTTGTCTCATGCATTTAACATTCACGTTTGCATAAATATTTCTTCTAAATACCTGTAAGGGGATGTATTTTTTGATTTAAGTGTCTTTCTTAAGACGTAAACTATCTCTACGAATATTTGTTTACTTTAAGAACATACTCATAGAGCAGTTATTCTTGATTAAATACTCCAAGAACTCTCTCTTCCATTAGAACTTCTGTCAAATAGAGCTGTTTCAAACATTTTTTTTCTCAAATATTTGTCTGAAAAAAAAATATTTACAAATTTAATGCAGATGCCTGATGTGCTAAAAAATATTACATATTATATTATTACATGAATACATACATAACATAACTACCGAACCCCCTTTATTCTCAACGGGTGCTAAAGAGCATATACAATATACGAAAGTCGTACGTGCTTGAAAAACGCATTCTCCAAGCATTATTAGTCACAAAATTAAAAAATGTCCATTCAAGACCTTTTTCTTGTGCATTTTCTGCCTAATTACTTTTTTTTTTCATTCTGAAGACTCTCTTTATTATCGTTTGTCGGATTACGAGGAAATAAATACTTAGTTTAAAATCAAGGTATAAAAACGATACATTAAACTATAGTTTTTGTAATACAGTAGCTTTAACTACATATTGTAAGGGGGCTTTGCTGCGGCAAGGCCGTACATCAATATTTGGGCCCTTATCATGGAGTCAAGTTAGACCCCCCAGTAATCAAAGAATGATCAACGAATCGGGCCCAAAAGATTTACTGACATTCCTAAGACTGTCTACTTTTTTATAGTATTTGTCAAAAGTTTTAAAGTTTGATGGCTTCCCTAAAAAAATTATAACCTCAAAACCTAAACTTTGATTGATAAAAGTGTGTTGTAAATGAAACCAGACCGGAAATTTTTTAATACGGTTTTATGCACTTACCTTTTAAGAATGTGCGTACAAAATTTCAGATCAAAATATTGAAAAGAAAAAATTTAAGAAGCAATTTAGTAAATAAACATTTTGCCACGCACCACTGCAAAACGTGTTGTGGTCTATTTTTTTCAGATTATCGCTTATGACTCGAAAGAAAGGTCCATTACCTTGGGATCCCGAAGTACCAATCTGTTCTGGAGTTCACAAGATTCGATCCCATGCATAGCTTGTTACAGGGAAAACGTGTAAACTGCTTATTTTTAACAAAAAACATGAGATAATGATGCTCCCCGTGCTATTTCACTTGAAAAGAATTTTTTCTTACATTGTTTGTTAAAGACTAGCAGTTTAAGCGTTTTCTCCGTAATAAGCTACACATGGGATCGAAGCTTGTAAACTCCTGAAAAGATTGGCACTTCGGGGTCCCAAAGTAATGGATCTTTTTTTCGACTTATGAGCGATGATGTGAAAAAAAACAACCCACAACACGTGGAGCAGTGTACCGCGGCACAATACATATTTACTAAATTGCTTCTTAAATTTTTTCTTTTCTATATTTTAACCGTTAATTTTGTACACGCATTCTCGAAAGGTAAGTGCATAAAATCGTATTAAAAAATTCCGGTCATTGTTAATTTACAACACACTTTTATCAATTTTAGGGTTAAAGGTTATAATTTTTTCAGGAAAGCCGTCAAAGTTTTGAACTTTTGACAAATACTATAGAAAAGAAGACAGTCTTAGGAATGTCAGTATATTTTTTGGGCCTGATTCGCTGATCACTCTTTAATTACTGGCGAGTTGAACGTGACTCCGTGATGAGCGCCCAAGTACGGCCTTGCTACAGCGGAGCTCCCTTAAAATGAAATATTTAGAATATTATATTTTTAGATCGAGTATTTCGGGTGTATTTTATTTATTCCGTTAAACATCGTTTCCATTTTGTATCTTGGAAAGTGAAACGTTTTTGAGTTGGTCACTCTATGTGAAAGTTATCTTCAAAATGTAAAAATAAAAATAAATCTTCATCCTTCCAAAAATAAGGGATACGACTCTCAAGATTTAGTAAAGTATACAGTGTTTATGTACAACATTTTTGAAAAACATGAATACACAACGAGTTATTATTAAAAGGGTGTATTTAAGGGTAAATTTAAGGGTGTTTTATCGCTCCTTAGCAAATCACACTATAAAAAATGACATGTACTGTAAATTAATAATTGTAAGTCTTCATACGATAATTTTATAAAAAATTCACGTGGAAGGATATACATGATCTACTCATGTTAGGGATGGTTTACCTTTGGCACTCTTTAACAGAGGAATTTTTAGGAAAAATACCGAAACTCGTACACATAGATTTCTGTAAAAGTATGTAGATGGGATAGGAATTAAACATGTATTCGATAATGACGAAATAAATAAGCTAGAAAGAGGGATAAAAATAAAAGAGGATCAAGAAATGCAAACAAATGAGGCCAAAATTGAAAATTCTAGGTATTGCGACTTTAAAGAAAAATTATAATACGCTCTAGAAATACAGAGATACTGACAGGACAGACAACATCAGGTGAGAAATAAAAGAGCAATGGGACAGATTAAGGTGCAATAACGTAAGAAGGGCAGGCAACAAGGTATACACAGACGAAAGGTGTAGGGTATGCAAAAAAGGACCACAGAAATCGGAGAATGTATTAACATGTATAGCAATAAATAAAAAAATCAGCAAGGTAAGTGTTAAAGAAGTGGAAAGACTAGGACTATAGAGAACAAATGAATAAGTTAATGATAATGTACTATAGCTACTGGAAGGAAATCCGATCACTGGCCACTGTAAATTTAGTAAAGAGTGTGAAAAAACTGAGCAGTTTGAAAATAGAGGTGACGGAGAGAGTGAAATCCTGAAATGAAACAGAGGTTCGGCTCCCCACGTATTAATAAGAGTAAATATATACATTGTAAAGTAAAAAGAGCCAAGTATGCGTGGGAAAAAGAAGGCAAGGCAGAGTTTTTACAAAGATGCGGGATGAAAATGTGAGAAAAAAGTATGTACCCGTAGACGAGACAAAAGTCTAAGCGACTAAAGATTAAATGATAGAATAGAATAAACTTTATGGAAAAAATGACTGTGTGAATAGAATACATAGGAGAGTAAAGCTCATGAGCTATTTCTGTTAGGGTTTTTTTGGCAATGTAAATGAACGCGATTGCCATGCAGAGAACTATAAAGTGAAAAAAGTTATAAATTCTGTATATATTATAATAAATTTAAATACTTATATAGAGTAAGTAAAAACTATTATATTTACCGTATTCAATTTTGTTTACTGATTATCATAATAAAAAAAGTGCTTAAAAACACTATTCAACTTCCTCAAAAATTTTTTTTTGAAATCACTATGGATGACTTATATATTTCATACTAAAGATTTCGTACTTCGTTTTATTAGAGAAACTTGCATAGAATACGAGATATGCATGAAAATACGTTTTGGGTGGTGAACTCCGAGGGATGGTTTGTACCCCCACAAGTGCGTACTGTCTGCATGAAAAAACCAGTATTTCTTATTTCTTGGGCATCTACAACATATCACAGTTTGAAGGAAATCGGCATCTGACACCTTGGATGCGTTCCTTACTAGTAGATGAAAACATTGTGACATAAAGGTTATGCGTAATATATGAAACAACTGTGCTTCTTATAAATGTTCCTAAATGACATTAATAGCCAGTATTTCTATCTTACTGGTCATTGTTGACATTTGGTTTGCACCATTAGATTGGGAGGTTTATGATTATCTGTACGCCACATTGCCCTGCTCCCTTTCATTTAACAAACTATATTGTTTGTTACTCCATCAAGGCTTACATGTATAAAGTTAAAAAAAACTATAAAAACCGAGAGTTAGATAACAAAAAACCACTAGCAACAACAATAATAGTGCATTATTAATTGTACAAAACTTTCTATTCAAATGCCGGTGAATACAAATAATCTTTGCAAATATTCATTTAGGGATGTTAACGTTTTGTTGAACGGGCTAAGCATTAAAAGAGACAAGATCCATTATACATGTCTGGTGTACTATAGTACACTTTTGGGGACCTCAGTTAAAATACATTTAGCAGTCTTAATTTTTAATTTATTCAAATCTACATCAATTTATTCTGGTCAGAAAGATGCGAAAGACTTTTATCGACCATTTTTATGTTTCAAAATAAATTCTCATAACTGTTGAATCGGAATAATTATAATGATGATAATAACAGTTGTAAAATACATGTATATACATATCTTCCTATATTATATGTAAGTTGGATGGTTTCGAGCGAGTACTAGCTCCCCACGCTTTTTCTCGTTGCCTACCAAATAACTTAGTTTTTCTTTGATTTTGATACATCGTGAAATTCGATTTTTTTTAAATGCGTTGTACCGACACCTCTCGACTCCACAGCCTCCTCTACCTTTCCTCTCCAAATAATGGAGATTTTTTTTCATTCTTTCGTGAAGTTTAAAATGATAACAAATTGTGTTTGCTATCCCCTATTTCGACTCACTTCTCCTCAGCTCCCTCTATCTCCCAAAATCGATTTAAGTCTTTTGTATACTTACGTGCAATAGGAATCAGCTGCAGTCGAGATAAGTTGTTCAAAGATTTAAGTAGAAATACAATAAAAACTACACAAATGATTATTATGCTTTAATTAATTATCGTTTTTTAGTTCATTACATAATTTAAACTGTCTTTTAAGGTGTTCTACTGTTACGTAACCTTTATCACAATCATGACAAATTTTTTTTTTTAATATTTTTATGATCTTCAATATGCCTTTGTAAGTTATGATTTCTTTGAAAAAAAGTATACTATTTTATACATCTGAATTTTTTCTCGGTGTTATGGCATGATTTTTTTTTGACGCAAATAATTTTTTCTATCTATTTTTTATGGATTATTTAATGTGTTGATATTGGAAATTTTCAGTTAACATTTGTCGCATAGATCAAACTTGGTATCCATGATGATGCATCTAAAAAAACATTGATATGAAATTTATTTTATATACTTTAAAAATTAAAATTTGTCAATCAAATATTAATAAGAGATCGGTTTTGCATACTTAATTAAATCCATAGCTAAATAACAATACGATTATATGAAATTTTTGTGACAATGACTCGTAGGGTAATTAGAAATTTTCCACCAAACTATATTTTCACTGCCAAATTTTTTTTCTGATTCTAGTAAAATACAATTTTTTTTTCTGTTGTTACATCTTGACAATGCGACATACAATCGTCCATGAAAAAGCAATAGATTCCAAGATAGTGTCCTAAGGAATCAATACTTTGACCTTAAGATTTATTAATAGTCATAGAAAAAGCAAATGTAAATGGAAATTGATTTCTGTACAAAGTAAAAGGCAGTTATAAAGAAATTTCTTTACTCGGTGTTAATCGCGGAATAAAGACTCTATTTCATTTTTTTTTGCATGTCATTATTTTATCGGCGATGTTGTATTCAAGCAAATTTGAAATTTTTGTACCATCGCAAAATCCTATAGATGTATTTTAATTTCGTATTAAGATAACAGCATTATTTTAAGTTGTATTAATGTGGCAAAAGACCTGCTCCTATACTATTTAAATATAATGTTAGAAAATTAATGTAAATATTTTTATCTGCCTTACCTATTTTTGTAAGTTGAATAAATAATGCTGTAGTAAGTTACTAATTTTCCTTGCATACTACTAAACATTTGTTTGTTTAAAGAATATGTATATTTATTGTGAGATGCTAATATAGCCTTTCTTATGGTAGAATTATCAATATTATTAAAAATTTAAGAACATGCATCGTGCTAGGAATAAAAAAAAATTTTATTTTTCTTTCTCCTATATACAGTAAAAACAAGGAAAATTTTGTATGCATCGGACGTATATTAGTTTTCAAATCAAAAATGTAAAACGAAGGCCGAAGATTAAAATATTTTCGTTTCTTGAATAAGAATAGTAGTAATTTTGTTTTACTACTGCAATGATTTAACAAAAGTCTCCACCTAAAATGATTATTTTCTTTCTTAAAAGTTATTTACCATTAAACCAATCTCTTAAAGTTCTATTAACGATTTCTCATGATTTTTTTGGTATCAAAGCGGCTTCGTCCCAAACAGTCACCTTTACTTATAGTAATTTTTGTTCATCCGATTTAAACTGGAGGAATGCATTTCACATAGTGTTTAAGCCTAAAGGAAGTCAAAAAATTCTGTTAGGTGTCACTCCCTTCGAAAGTGAAATAAAAGCAATACCTGTCCAAGCCATATGTAAATTATTTTTTCTAATCAATATAAAGTAGTAAACAAGTTTATATAAACAAGTTTTTTTAGATCCACCAGAAACATCATAAACAAAATTTTTTTTTTAATTTTTATTATTTCTTGAAAGTCAGATTTTCATCATATCTTAGTAAATAAAACATTTCGTGAATTTTATGTTTACAAAATATACTTTCATTGTTGTCGCTATCAAAATTTTTTTTATTGATTTTGTTGGTTCTGGTGAACTCAAATCTTTTAAAGACATGTTTTCAGACTTGAAAATTTTTTTTCAGTGTGAAAGAGCTTCATTTTCTTTCTTTACAACCTTTAATAAAATTTTTCTTGTTTTTTTTTTCTAAATAATATTGCCACAAAATTTTCAGATATAACAAACTGTGCAAAAAATTTTTAAAGTTGAAAAGCTAGCATAACGTTACTTGCATCTTTAAAAATGATGTCGATATGAGGATCATGCTATAGTAATCGCTTAAAAATAGCTGTTTCTTATAAAGTACAGTAGGTGATATTTTTAAAAGTTTTCTATTCTGTAAAAGATGTTTTGATACCTACTTCATTCAATATCAATGAAAGAAAATTTTTCTCTGATCTTTCGAAGAAACAACATTTAATCTATTGATTGCAATATTTTTTCTTCAACGTTTTTGTTTGTTTCATTGTTTAGTCGCACTATTAAATGTATAATATTCAGGAATTCCGAAATATTAGATTGATAATGCACTTTTATGAATTTGGTTCAATTTAAACCATGCTGTTAAAAAGACTTTCTATTTTTAAAGTGATTTTTCAATTTTGCCTCCTTAAAAATTTATTTTCTGATTATTCTCGAGGTAAACAGGTAAAACAAATACTGGATAACCTCTACTGCACAGAGGCCATTTTTAGATATTTCTTTATTAGTACCATTTTCACTTTTAATTTGATTGCCTTTATATATTCTACAAAAAGCCCTATCACCTATTTGTGAATGTAATCGAAAATATATTTTACGCTTAGTGTTGATGTGCAACATTCAAAATTTGTATCACAGTTATATTTTATTAACAATATCTAAAGTATTTTTTCACATATATGATTCTAATGAGGATTGTATCTTTTTTGAATTCAGGATAACCATTTTCTTTTAATTTTGTAGATTATGTGAAAGGTTTTACACCACACCTAACGTAAATACTCATAACCGCCTGCTGCGCGGGCAATAATGTGTCAGTCATGGTCCAGGTTAAGTGTAAAATTAGATGCGCACCACGGGCGGAAGTAAAGAATGCTCAGATCGCAGGTTTGTCGCACTTGTGATGATAAACATGCGATTCAGGACATTCTTTACTTTATTGTCCTAGGTGTGTAAATAGCTATTAAATTTCTTTTTACATATTGTATTGTTCCTATCATAAGAAGGAATATTGTTGCTATGTGGTCTATAAAGCATGTGTTTTTCAACCAATTGTTTAAGTTTGTTGTTATTAGTTGGAATTTGAGCAAAAAAATATGTTTATCTATTAGTTCCGGTGATATTAAGTTATTGTTTGCATATTATGTTATATGAATATGAGCTTAAGGTAATCCACGTTTTTATTATCCAATTGTATAGACGTATGCAAAAACCCGCAAAAAAATCATGTTTAGTAATATCATACAATACTGACTGTAGTGCCGTTTAAAAAAATCCTACTGTTATAGTTGGGACATCATTGACCATTGTATTTTTGGGAAATATTTTCAAAACTTGTTTTAATTCTTTTTATTTTGAATTACACATAATTGTTACAAGTACATCTGGTTTTTCATGTTTTCTCATTATTGACATAGCATCTTAGTAATGGTGTTGCATATATCTTGGTCCAACGATGTATGTTGATAATGAAATATAGATTACCGATTTTCCAACTTTCAAAATTTTTCAAGATATAACAAGCACTATTCATTACAATATCTAGTGAGTCTTGTTAATATTCTATTGTTAAAATTTTTTGATTATTTCTTAAGAAGTTCCTTCTACTACTTTCGACTATTGAATCTGCATGCAAAATGATTTGTTGTGTTAGTCTTCCGACATATAACAAGGGATCAGAGTGCTGCGATTTTGGTCTATAGGAGAGCATATACAAATAATGTTGTAAAAGAGATAGCGTTTCAAATTAATTTATTGGATTTTTACTATAATTGGTGCTTCAGCCCAAGTTTCCTAAAGGAAACATTATAGTAAATACCATAAGGTCTCTAAAGTAAGAAAGTTTGTACAAACATGTGTGTGATGTTAGGTTTTCTAGTGAATGTTTTGGGTATACGTAGCAAATAAAGTCTCACATCTCGTTAATATTATTAATTCTCGTGAAGTAAGTCAGGTGTTTAACAACTACGGCAATAAACTGGATCTTTTGTGCACAGACATAGTTAATTTAGATTGCGATACATCAATTGAGCGTCTCATTGATGATGACAGACACCTCTTTGCTTTAAATGTGATGTTTTTATCAATTTACACTAATACTCTCCCAACATCGCAGTTCTACAATTTTAAGAGACCGAATTATTCAAAAATTCGAGAGGACATAGCCGCGGTGGACTGGAGTTGTGCACTCAGAAATCTAGACTCTAATGCTATGGTACAGCAACTAACCAGGACTACATCTACTTCAATTATGGATAATGCTCTATCTTTTCAAATGAGATGCAGTACATACCCTCCATGGTTTGATAGGAACATCAAGGAAGTATACCCGTTTATTCTAGGATCACAAGACTGATTATTTATATTCCAAATTTCGGGATCAGCGTGCAGCGTGCAAAAAAATGTGTACAATAGCATATAGTAATTATATAAATAAAATATAATTGGCTATTAACTAAAATCTGAAAATTTTTTGGGACTTTGCGCGTAAAAAGTCCAGACTAAACGATTATCCTGACCATATGTATAAAGTAATGATTCTAACAAGCGTGGTCAGGATATTCTTAATATGTGTGCTAGTCACTTTCAGTCAATGTACACTAAGTCCAATTCTCTCATAGAAGGATCATGCCATATCGGCAGTGATAGTGTTGTTAACAACTAAGTGATTACTAAAAATGAAATTGTGCATGGTATGAATAAAATGAAAGAGTCACTATCGATCGGCCTAGATAGGATACCGAGTATTGTGTTAAAGCAATGTCACTTAAGTCTGCTTGAGCCACTTCACATCATTTTTAACTTTTCTTTATCCTCAGGTCATTTTTCTTTGACATGGTGTGACTCTTCCGTAAAGGCAATACATAAAAACGGTGATAAAAAACTTGTAAATAATTACAGGCCAATTTGTATACCTGATGCAAGAACTAAGTTATTTGCTTGTATAATAGAATCTAAGTTATCAGAAATTTTGGCCCATTCATCTTTGACTGTCAACACGGACTCCGATCTGGCATATCTACCATAACAAATCTTATCGTTTACAATGAATATATAACTGATGAGTTGAGCAACAAACTTGAAGTTGACTTTATCTATACAGACTTTCAGGGAGCTTTTGATTCAATAGACCATACTTTTGAGCTCTCTAGGTGGCATGAGTGTGGCATTGGCGGCAATCTTCTGAGGTGGCTTCAGTCCTTTTTAATTGTTAGAAAATTTAAAGTTAAAATTGGTAATCACATTTTACAAGATGTATTGGCCACCTCAGGAGTCCCCCAGGGCACTCATTACACTCCCTTACTCTTTAGCCTTGCAGTCCATTCCGTAGTTAGCGTCATCCGGAACGCACATATACTGATGTCCGCTGAAGATTTCTAATCAGTTAAGTTGCTTGAAAAGGCCAAAGAGCTACACGCTGACCTTGAGGCTGTCGAGATCTGATCACGCAACACGGGACTGGTTTTTCATATTAAGAAATATGTCATCACTTTTCTATCTGGTCCACCTGGGTCTTTGATTGTGTACGATTAGTATTTAGACAATCACATAATTAACCACGTAAACACAGTCAAAGACCTGGGTGTTACCTATGACAACAAGCTTTAGTTTTATAGTCATATACAAGACATATGTAGCAAAGCATCTAAGAATTTGTCTTACATTACACGCATTTCAATCGACTTCAATCGTTTAGATACTCTCAAAAGTGTATACTAATTATAAATTGCCTTCTGTTTATGATGAATGAAATTTGCGTTAAATGTAGCAAAATAAAACAAATCATTCTAATATCGAATTAAATGTCTGAAATTATGGTTGGAGAAAAGGAGATTTTTTAATTATTTGTCGTAGTGACCTAATGGTGATAAATCTGAAATCTGATGATCAAATTTCTGATAATGATTTGTTAATACTAATGTCGAAAATAGGTACAAATTTTGATTTTTTACGATGAATTTATTGTACATCACAATAAATAATTTTTCGTTTTTTAATTCTTGCTTTACAGCTGTATAATTTCTTGGCATATTGTCTTATTTATTTATTTATTTATATAATAAGGTACACTGGCTACTGCCCTTTTATAATAATACATATAGATAATCACTGTGATGGATGTTGTTAAAACAGTCTCAACACAGAATGGAATTATAAGTGATACATAGCTAACGCAAGAAAGTAAGGGATTTCATCTTATTGTTGAAAAATGACTCTAGGCACTGTCATTATTTGAACATTAATCAGATAAATGTTATTCGAATTTTTCGAGCTTATTTTTTATAGCTTATTTACTGGATACATGTGACATTGATAAAAAAATCGTCATCGATGAAAAAATCATTAACTATTGTACATGATCGATCAATTAAAGATTTACAGTTCAGGTCCCTTTTTTTAAGTTTGACGGTGAAAGAAAGACTTCTATCTCGAAGATCCCTTGCAGGGTTATAGAAGGTGATTAATTTATATAAAGTATTTGAATTTATTGTGTTTAAAATAAGTCTATGTAAGAAGTAGACATCATCTTTGTTTTCAACAGATTTTAATGAATACATATTGAGTTCAGTCGCAACAGGTGTGTAATTGCGATCATGTTTAATCATGGGCTTATTTATTTTGTACGATAAAAATCTAAGAAATCTGTGATGGATTTTTTCGATTTGTTAGGACTGGTAGGTTAATGTAGGGTTCCCAATCGGACTAGCAGAAAACAATATAGATCTTGCAAATGAATAGTACAGAATTTTTAAGGTATTAACATTGTCTTGTATTATTGTTCAAGTCAAAAATATGGAACAATAAGTTGTATGATTTCTTTTTAAAAACCGTGTTAACTATAATGTATTGAAACGATTTAAGGACAGATAATGAGAGTAATTGAAATTTACAAAACCAATTTATATGATAAAAAAATAAATATGAAAAAAATTTGTACTCTGATCTCTCTACCTTTAGTGCCAAATATACTAATTCATTATTCATAAACTTTTTTGTTCTAAATATCATTATGATACAAATTACCAATGATGACATCATTGAAATGTTCCCATCGATCAATAATCTTTTTTGCAATTGTATGTCGAACATTGGGATGGAAATTTTCAGAAGCATATAAAAAATAAGAACATCGGAATAATACATTACCGTCTCTTATTATTGTAAGTTATTTTTCAAAGACTATTTCCTCTGTAACATTTTTAATAATGACAGTTTTATTCTTTTTGTAAACTGTTTTGTTCGAATTTTCAACTTTAATGAAATATTAATTATTAGAGTTTTTGTTATTGATGAAATCGAAAATTTGCAAGTGGTCAGAAACATAATTATCATGAAAAATCAAAGTTGATTTTGAATCGTCGGAAGGATTTTCGAATGAATAATTACTGTCAGATCGTCACTTTCATAAACACCGAACTTGCACATACGTCCGGCGAAATTTTCTTTAGTTTTAATATAATGGAAATAGTAATTTCCTTTTATGAAATTTTCATAATCATTCTATTTGTTTATTACGTTGTTCACTATAACTTTATGTTATTGCACATGGAAGTTTTCTGAACCATATACAAAATAATAAAAACACCATAACAAGAAATTTCTATCATCTTATATTTGACTTTGTAAATTAGAGTTTAGATTAATATGTATACTTTCAAAGCAAAAAACAGGATTTCTCACTGCCAGAAATTTAATTTTCTGCTGTATTATACAAAATTTTTCTTAAACTTTACTTAATACTTCAAAATTATTTTATATAAATCTATCTAGGGTGCTTACAATAGCCCCTTAAAAACAAGTTTTAATTGAGAATTGTTTTTTTCTAAAATTTTGCTTATTTAAAAATTAGACTCTTTTTGTTTTCTCATCAAGATAGCTTTGTGATCATTAACATTTTTTACTCACCAAATTTGGCTTGTCTCGACGTTGCAAATGTGCTTTTAAAGTTCGAGAAGTCTTTCAAGTATGTTTTTGAGATATTTAAATAATTAATCAAAACAAAATTTACTTAAGTAGTTGTAAAATTAATATTTCTTGGTAATGAAACTACTGAATGTTAAATAATTTTTTCGTCGCAATAATGATGCTGAAAAATTTTTAATCAACAGCATAAAAATATATAAACTATGTATTCTCAATAATATTCTCAAAACTACACTATCTAAAACATAATCTTCTAAACAAATTTTTCAGTTCAAATCTTCATGCCTTCAAAAATAAATTATTCTGTAAGAAATAACACAAGGCTTCTGAAGTAAACGATTTTATTAGAGCTTAGTGATTCTCATGGAAAATAATCTCTGTTGGTCCTCGAATATGACGACCAGGGAGACATTATGTATGTATAGAAGGTATGAAACAGATTTTACTACAAATAATAGTCTCAAAACTATACTTTTAAACTTAATTGTCTTAAAAAATATTTTAATTTAAATCTTTATAGCTTCAAAACTAAATTATTTCGTAAGAAATAACACTAGACTCATGAAGTACGTCGAATACGACGATTAGAGAGACTATGTATCTGTAGAATGTATAAAACATGGAAAGAACGAAATCCACAACGCGCAACACGGACTTTTCTCGCAGCCAATGGTTGGTTTTCCTTTTTTTTGCTTTGCTTTCAGAATCTGAATTACTGTTACTTCTTTTTTTGGACATTTTGACAATATACAACTTTAATCAACACTCAAAAAATCAAAAATTTTCATATAAATATCAATCAAAAAATTTCGTGTTCTTACGATGAAAATATACTGAGCAAACTTTTAAGTGTTGAATAATAAACGATCATTCCTTAGGTCATGTAAATAGTATTGTATACTATTTTTTCAAACGCCTGCCTTGAGGCCGCCGTATGCATAATTTGTATCAAAAGTGTTAGTTATTTTCAAATCCTATGCTATATGCGATAGCCTCGCCCCTGTGACAGTCGAAAATTTAAAAAAAAATTTAGGATCATTCAAATTCATGCGTATACATCTGAATAACAAATCTTGTGAATCTCGTCAAACATAACTGCTGATATTTTTATTACAAGGGACGATGTAATTGGATAAAACAAGTAAAATAAGTCATCAATTATATAGATCAATCAATCAAAGTCAGAATAGCTCATTACAATAATCTATAGTTTAAAAACATATCAGTTCTCGAGAGGTCAGCATGCGGAGTGCGCAGTTAGCATATCCCTACTAGTATATGTATATACATCTAGTTATATGTAGTTGATACGATATTTGCACCTCCTTCATCGCCTCTCAAATTACAGGTGAATTCGTTATGTTTTTACGTGATTTGCACGATCATCATTTGTTGTCTTGCCCGCCCTCGCCCCCCGATTCACCCTCCTCACCGCCTTCGCCATTTCCTCTGAGATTCACTTGTTTTTTCCGTATTTTCACGTAAAAGGTTTTTTTCACTTTCAAGAGCGCCTCTTCAGTTCACCCTTACCCCCTGCACACCCACTCACCACCATCTCACAGACGTAAAATTTTTTCAGGAATTTCATGTTACGATAAATGACCCAATTACTGTGCGTCACCCAATATTTATATAGAGGTGCAAGAATTTTTAATTATCGCTTCTTCCACGCCCCCCCCCCCTTACCACTTTTAATATTGAATTACTAAATAAAATAAGTAAACTGTACGTTGATCCTTTCATCTCAACATTTATGACTATCGTTAAAATTTTTCTCCTGCAAAAAAAAAATAAAATGTAAAAAATGATCTCTATTTTTGGCGTTTTTATCTCGCAGTGGTATCGGTCAAAAAGAAATTCACACGGTACAATCTAACAACTTTCGTAAACAGTAATCGTTTGAAATGTATGAAAATCAAATAACACAGTTTAGGAAATTTATAACAGTATATAATCGAAATTTTTTTTTAAATATAATAGAATATTTTCGTCCTGCTATAGATTAAATCGTAAAATAAAAATTTTTTCGCGGATTTGACATTGTAAAATAAATTTGTTTGAACAATCGTTACTAAATTCAAAATTAGTTCTATTACGACGATTGATCTTCTCTCGTCACGCTACCCCAAATTAGAAAAAAAAAAACTGCGATATGTGCAGTGGAAGCTGAGAAGTCATTTCTTTTCTTTATGACGGATTTGAAGTAAGCAAGAAGATTTTTGTCTCTGGTGCCATAGTCATCCTTAATCCAGCACCATGGCCGGATTTCCATCTACCCGAGACATCTTTCATATTTTTTAAAACATTCAGCATCCATCTAGACGGTTTGCACGCTTTGAAACGTCATTCTGCACAGATGCACCGGTTGTGAACAATTTTTTATTTCGCAATAACTTGTCTACATTCGATTGTAAACTTTTTAATCTCGTAGAAAAATTATTAACAATGAAAAAAAATTGCTGCCTAATACCTTTATTTCCATAGAATAAGAGAAGAGATTTATTTAATTTTTAAATTAATTTTTTCTCTTTTTTTTTTGGTTTTAAAGTTTATGATTAATTATCAAAGTAGACAGCACTTTCAAAAAAGATTCTTATAAGAAAAAAAGGTATAAATATTTACTTTTCAATCATTTTTGTAGCATGATAAAAGTTAGATCTATGTAGGCGCAAGAGGTCAATAAAGGAGAAAATAAACTATATCCACGTTCAATCTTGTTCTGTAGGAGGAAAAAAATTGGTAAGAACTATTTTTTATTATAAAGGACGCTGATAAAAATTTAAATTCAGTGTAAAATTAAAAAAACTCAAAATTAATTCAAAATGGCAGCATAAAGTGCTGAAATAATATAGTATCCCGAATTAAAAAATATATTCGTAATAAACGTGATATTTTAAGCAAAAAGCGTATTTTGAAAATGTTTGTAGATAGCGACATTTTCAAAGAAAAAAGTTCATAAAGTTGTATAGCTCTTAATCCCGATAAAATAGTAAAATAATGTTTGATGTGAAATAATATCCTTTTATCACGAAAATTTGACGTGTCTAAAAGTAATTACGGTCAATTATTACAAGTCCAGTCATAGATTCGAAAAATTGAAAATGGCTGATCTAGTATAGCACTGTTTTCGAGTAAAAAAAAATTGAGAATTGTTTTGACCAATAAAATAGTAAAATAGAATTTGTTATGAATTAAAATACACTTCAGACGGAGCTTCCGAGTGCTTTAAAGTTATAATGATAAATGATAATATATTTTAGTGATGGACAAGAAAAATATAAAATGACGGATCCAATACGGCAGCTTACATTTTAAGTTTTTGTTTTTGAAAGTTAAAAATTAGTATCGTAATTACCGTATAATTCAAAATGAAAACTGTTTATTACAAAATATCAATTATTAGCTCATTATATGAGAAAAATAAAGTGATTCTGAAACGTTTCATAACAAATGACTGAGGCAGAAAGTATTAGGATCATTCAGAAAGATTATTATCTGTTCACCTATGTGTATACTCACCTTTCTGGAAATCTATGATACAAAGTATATGTCAGTAATGCTATAACTTCGGGAGGTATCAACGGCGCGGCGCGCGGCGGCTTGGCTTTATCCATGATTTTTTAAGTTTCTATTCTTATAAATCTACAAGGGTGTTGATTCTTTAAGCATGAACAACTATTTTTATACAATTTCTTTGATATTTACAATGATTACTTACTAATTTCAAATTGCAACTAACCTTGCAAGATTATTAGCAGCTTGTCCTGAAGAATTAACCTGATAAATCTTTTTTTTTCAAAATTAAATTGCAGCTTTCTTAGATTAATTCTGTTTATAAATATTATTTAAAAAATGACAAAAATAGGACCAGATTCTGATTTTGGAGCCAAAAGACAATATGTCTTCGTAGTTCATTATTCTTACAATCAATTTTTGTATAGTTACTGTAATTGCTTATGCACAGGCTCAATTATTAAATGCAGTATAAATATTAGAAAAACAGTTTCTAGACAATCAATAATCTGCAAGATACAGGAGCAATAAGTATGCAGGTTTTTCTACATATTTTCTTGTAAAACTATCTGTTAATATACAGTTGTATAGGTAAAAAATATCCTGTTCTCCTTACACCTTTCCCTGCTGGTACCCCGCACAAAATCGTTTTTTTTTTTATCAGTGTTTTACCGTGAAAATTTTGTTTTCTTATTTTCAAGAGCCGCCCTGCACCACTTCCGTAACTCTCCCATCATCGCCAGCCTCTCCCTTTGCATAACTATTAACGTATCCCCCTTGCACTGCAATCCTCACAGCTACTCTACACTTCCTTGCCCGCAGACCCACGCACATCCGCCCACGCTTTTTTCGATAAGACATAGAGTTATAATAGATTTTTTATGGTAAATTACAGCGAATACAAACATCTATTCGTACAAGTAAATCCATCTAGACAGTTAACCATAAATGGACGGTAAATTAACACTCACCTTTTTTTAAGCAGCATTTAAGGAGGATAGAGCAAGTCGTACCGTATCAACTCAGGGGCACATAGATGCAAACTGCACTGTTGTGTTATACTCGCTAGTACTCACATGATTGTTGAGAAATAATCAGCAAAAAATGATGAGTTATTCATGAAGTTATGAGGTTTCTATTAGTTTTTGTCAAAATTCAATAACTGCCTTTTCTGTTTCAGAAAAAATTAAACCTACAAATCTAAAAAGCGCAGTTGCTTCGATCGACAAAAGTGCTATAAATTTTCAAAATTACAAAATTTGTTGGCTCAGTGTTGTTGTGTTGTCTCTTAAAAACATCCGTACGAAATTTCAGGTGAAAATATTGAGTAGAAAAAATTTTCGGAACAATTAAGTGAAATTTTATCATTCCGCCAGTCGTCCCTTGGCTGTTACTTGTTTACGTTTTCTCTCATAACTTTTAGAATCGACTGGTCTTCTAGGGGCCCTAAGATACTAATCTATTCAAGAGTTGACAAGCTTTTATTTAGATACGCATCTTAAGATCTTATTTTTTAATTTGTGGTTGTCTCAGAAATACTCTCGAATTTTGACAAAAACTAATAAAAATCTCATAACTTTATCAATGACTCATAATTTTTTGGTGATGATTTGTCAACAATCATGTGAGTACTAGTAAGTTGAACATAACAGTGCAGTTCGCAGCTGCATGCCTTCAAGTTGATACGGTATACTCGCTCTATCCTCCTTAAACACGAATAAATACTGTTTTTTCCACTTATATTAAGTTTCTAGATCGACTTAGTGCACGATTTTTTGTACATTTCGAAATTTAAAGTATAGCAGTATAGTATGAGAGATTAAAAATATTCTACCATGCTCAAAAACATTAAAAATAAAAAAAAATAAAAAATGTTAAGAAAAAATTGGATTCAAAGACTATGTAGGTACTAAGAAAAAAACTAGTTATCATGATATGAAATCTGATGTTTATTGATTTTTTGTTATGAACATCAGTGATTGTAAATAGAAATTATGAAGGCTCTACATGATATATACAACACTAAATTTGTGATAGCTACTAATGGATATAGTTAAAATTTAATAACATCAAAGTAAATTCCAGACTGAAAAATAATAATTTAAGGGTCAAAAAATTTAATATTTTTAATTTTTCATGTTGTATATTCAGGTTCTGTTAAGTACAAAAACAAACTTAATAAATGTCGAAGAACTTTTTTGTTTTTTAGCCGATTCCTATTTTTTGAGGCTTGGATTCTTTCCTGAAAGATGTCGAACAAAATCACTAAAAGAATTTTATAAAATATCTAATGCATTAAAAGTTAGGTACTGTTGTTGATACGTTTTCCAAGATTTTGTATAAACACTTGTACCTAACTTTATGCATCGAATAATTCATAAAATTCCTTCAACTACTTTGTTTGAAATATTTAAAGGAAGAATCCAAGCTTTGGAAAATGTAAATTGGATGAAAAACAAAACAGTTTCTCGATTTTTATTGTGTTTGTTTTAATACTTAACCGTACCTGAATATGCCCAAAATGAACAAAAAAATTTTTTTGACACTTAAATTATTATTTTTTAGTCTGGAATGAACTATGATTTCATTAAATGCTGACTACAGTCTTTAATAATTATCACAAATTTAGTGCTATATACATCGTGGAGAACTTCCTGAAACAGCAGATAACAGCAAGCAAAGTAAATGTATTAATCAAATAATATTTTATTTAGAATTATCAATGTACTTTTATATCATTGTCAATTTGTTAGTTCACTACGACCTTTGTTTTCACACTTCATTCACGATCACATATAAGTTATTATCAGGCAACGTATTAACTCGTAATTTAGAGTAGATATGATTATTTAGTATTTTGTTCATTTTTTATTAAAATTTTTTCTATTATTATTACTGTACAGAGATAGAAAAAAATTATTAAAATAACCTTTTACATTTATACATATAATATACATTCACTAACAATATTTCATCTCGAATTTCCGTTTTAATTCCATACTATTATCGTACAATAGGTCTTAAATCTTTTGTTCACTAAATGTGTGGATCTCTTTATAGAACTCTCATCCATCTTAATAATTTTTTAGATGTATAATATATGTATATAAATTTACTTGAATACATACATATGTGTTTACAGACATCTTCACATCAGTGATGCGAACACCCAAGACTTTGCCGCATGCGCAGAGCGACTTTACTCTCTCTCTCTCTCTCTCTCTCTCTCTCTGACCGGCTGGAGTAGGAGAGCGCCCCTACCTTCACTTTAACCTAAGCCCCTCCCACTTCTTGCAACTTAAGTATGACATCTGATGCAGAGCTACCATGATCCTCGATAGCCAAGTGGGCTAATCGTTT
>JAPYYV010000739.1:0-28831 GCA_030522625.1 Copidosoma aretas
CCTCTTCCTTCCCTCTCCCAAGTGCTAAGTGCCCTGAGTAGTGCCCTTCTCATAAGGAGCCGGACGTATAGCACTATAATATGAAAAAAAAAAAAAAAAATATATATTCTGCATTTTCGAAATTTTCCTAACTTTTCGACCTCGATATCTCGAAAGCTAAGCGAGATATCGATTTTTTTACAAGAGTAAAAAGCGTTTTATTTTGTATTTTCTACGCAAATATATCTGTATTTTGCGGCGCCCAAGATAACGTACTCGTGCCATAAATTAAATACCCTTTACTTCTAATATCTTTTACTAATGCTTTGTACCTGCTTTGGCTAAAATTATGCTCTATGTAAAAAGCAGGAGCTGATTCTTTTAAATGCTTTAAAACACTAGTTTGAGTTGTTAAACTATTTTCATTTTTCATTGCACTTTTGTTTTTTCTTGACGCTATTCTAAGAGCTAACTTAATAATTGTTAAGTTGTAGTCGACATTTGTAACAAATTCATGAGCACGCCTGAATGCTGTTGTCAGAGAATGTTCTGTATTATTAATATGTTTTCTTCCACTAAGTCTCGGCTTTGTACGTGGACATCCACCAGAATTAATTTTCTGATACAGATTTAATTTATATGAATGCAAAAAATGCACAATTTATGTAATGGTTGATAAAAATCATAGATAATCAAGTACAACACAAAGAAATAATCAACTGTAATAACATAATTTAGTCTCAGTGTAATGATAGAAAAGCGAATACAGAATTCTTGCACTGTTCGTAGATATTAATAAGATGTATTTACTAATCACATCATGGTGTCTAAAAATAAAATGAGATCGTAAATTGTTGTTTTATAGGTGATAAGGTTTTATAGGAAGTATTCATCATGTGGACCTCACCCCTTAACAAAAGCAACATGATAACTTCAGGAATAAAATTTTATCTTACTAGCGTGGTGTCAGGTCCAGAGTATGGTTGTTGATAAAAAGAGAAATTTTTTTCACGTAACTTTAAGTTTTATATTTTACACATGTTTTATGTAAAACCTAAAGTAAAAAAACAGACAAAAAAATGTTAAACATAGAGTTTAGAACAAAAAATCTTTAAAACAACCTTACTTCTGAACTGATACCAAGCTAGTAAAACTAATTCAAAGTTTTGTCATTACATACAGGGCAATTACTAAATTTTTTTTGTTTATGTTTCATGCATTAAATTTTATATATATATACATATATTTAAACATGCAAATCAAATATCTACAAAAAAAAAAGATTGTCAATTACATTAAATTTTCAGTACTACTAGTAATGATGCGGATGATAGCAAAAATAATATATATATTTACTATTAATTTATATAAATATTGATAATTATATCGATTTATACTTAATTACTACAAAAATTATGTAAACAAGTATTAATGATCTCCCTTCAAAAGCAATTTTTTGTTATATCACTATTTGAAATTACTTTACAGTTTAATATAGAATAGAAGTAAGATTAAGTCCATACTGCTATGTACATAAACTCTTTTCTTTGTTGTACCTTAATTCTTTATATCTTTTTTTTTATGATAAAGATATTAGATTTAGAAAGGAATAAATCCAAACAGCTCACGCATTTGTAGAGATAGGTTATGTTAAGTATTTAGGAGTTCCTATATACAAGTAATGAAGAAAATCTAATGTCAGAGCACAACTTTTAGAAAATTTTCAGGGTGAATTGTACGTACTTGGATAATTTTAAACCAGCTTTTCACTTTTTCCAAAAAATTAATTTTATGTTTTTATTGGTTTGTTAAGGTAATGAAAACAGACTACGTCTTTCTAAATAGTTTTTCTGTATTCTGCATCAACTTACCTGTATGCTCCAACAAAAATAATCGTTATGTCTTCATCCGTGTTTGAGATATTAAATTTAAAAACAAAAAAATCAAAATAGTCCACTGTGCAGGGGACAGCGAGTAAATAATATAAAAACTGAATAAATTAGTATGAAATGAAAACATAGCCTGAATCCTATTATTTTAACCCCCAACCTGGAGGACGGGAAGATAACAATATCGTAAATGATGAATTAGTATTAAAATAACAACATGATATAAATCCCAAGCTTTTTAACCCTGTATTCCAGGGGACAAAAGGTGAATAATATAAAAAGTCGATAAATTATTATAAAAAGCACAATATAACCTAAATCCTAAACTTTTTAACCCAGTAACACGGAAGAAAGCGAGCTGACAATATGTTTACTAATAAATTAATTCTTTAATAACAACATACCATAAATTACAAGCTTTTCACCCAGTAACATGAGGGACAGCGTGTAAACAATGTAAAATGTCAAAAAATTAATGTAAAAATAACAGGATCACGTGGATCCTCAATTATTCAACCCGGTAACCTAAGAGCCAGCGAGTTGCTAATATATTATCTAATGAATTATTATTCAAATAACTACGTGACCTTAATCTAAATCTTTTTTACCCAGCAATTCAGATGTCGGCAAGTATACATTACAAAAAGTCATTTGATCATCATAACAATAACAAGATTACCTAAGTCCCGAATTTTTTATCTAAGTATTACAGGGGACAGCAAGTTAACAATATAATAACTAATAAATTAATATGAAAATAAAAACTTGACCTAAACCCTTAGCTTTTCAACCCAGTGACTCGAAGGACAGCGAGTTAACAATATGTTAACTTATAAATCAATAGCAAAATAAGAATACAACAGAAATTCAAAGCCATTTCATTTAGTAACCTGAGGGACAGCGAATAAACAATGTAAAAAGTCAACAAATTATAATATAACTAATATAACTAACAAGAAAACCTTAATCCCAAGTTTTTCGACCCAGTGGCCTATGAAGTAGCAAGTTGCCAATAGGTTCCCTAAAAAATGGATGATAAAATAACTACATGACCTAAATCGTAATCTTTAAACTCAGTAATCCAAGGACAGCATGTTTCCTATATGTAAACTAATAAATAAATATTTAAATGACTACATGACCTTAATCCCAAACTTTTTTACCCAGTTACCAGATGGACAGCGAGCAACTATTATAGAAAGTCAAAAAAATATTATGCAAATAACTAGATAACCTTAACCTCAAGCTTTTTAACTTAGTAAACCAGAGAATAACGAGAAAAGAATTATTAAATTTCACAATAATTATAAAAATAGCATGATAACCTAAAAACATAGGTTTTTAATCCAGTTGTCCGTAATCAGCGAGTAGCTAATATGTTAACTAATAAATTTAAATTACAATAACAACATAACCCTAATCCCAAGCCATTTAACCCAGTAACCAGGAAAAGAGCGATAAAATGATGTAAAAATAAATAAATTATTACAAAATAACACTATCAATCAGTTTCCAAGCTTTTTAACCCAGTAATCTATGGGACAGCAAATTCATATCATAATAATCAAATAAATCATTATTTAAATAACAAGATAACCTCAATCTAAAGCACTTTGACCAAGTTATTTGGAACACAGTGAATTGCCAATATATTAACTTATACATTAATACTTAATTAACAACATACCATGAATTCCAAGCTTCATAACCTAGTAACTTGAGGAACAGCGAGCTAACAATATAATAACTTATGAATTGATAATAAAATGACAATATAACATAAATTACAAGCTTTTTTAACTAGTAACCTAGAGGACAGCGAGTAAATAATATCAATGACTTAATATAAAATAACAAGATCACCTAAATCACAAGTTTTTCGACCCAGTATCCTGGAGGACAGCGAGCTGGCAATATGTTGACTAATAAATTATTATTAATATAACTAATTAACGTTAATCTTAAGCTTTTTCATCCAGTAATTCAGGGGTAGCAAGTATATATTGTAAAAAGTCAATAAATTATTATAACAATAAGAAAATAACTTAAGTCCCGAGTTTTTTATCTAAGTATTCGGCAAGACAGCAGGTTGACAGTATATTAACTAATAAATTTCGATTAGCATTACAACGCAACATAAATCCTAAGCTTTTCAACCCAGTAATTCGGAGGACAGCAAGTTAAAAATATGTTTACTTATGAAATATTAATAAAACAACACAATTACACTGATTCCAAGCTTTTTAACCTAGTAATCTGAAGAACAGCGAGTAAACTGTGTAAAAAGACATTAAATTATTATGAAATTAACAACATAAGCTGAATTCCAAGTTTTCCGACCTAGTAACCAGGGAAACAGCAAGTTGCCAACTTTTTTACGAATGAAATAATATTGAAATGACAACATACCATAAATTTCAAGCAATTTCACATAGAAACCTGGAAGACACCGATTGAACAATGTAAAATGTCAATAATATTGATTTAAAAATACCAATATAACCCAAATCTTCAGTTTTTTGACTTAGTAACCTAAGGGACGGCAAGTTACGAATGCGTTTACTAATAAATTATCATCAAGACAACTACAAGACCTCAATCCCAAACTTCTATACTTAGTATTCTAAAAAACAGCGAGAAATTAATATAAATAGTCAATAAAATACTAAAAAAATAACCCCATAATCTAAATCCAACGTTTTTGGACACAGTAACCTGGCGGACAGCGAGGTCATGATAAAAAAGTGATTAAATTATTATGCAATAACAACATAACTTAAATCCCGAAATTTTCCACCTTCTAACATGGAGGATAGGGAGTTAACAATATGTAAAATTATAAATTATTATTATTATTATTATTATAACAACATAACATCAATCCTAAGCTTTTTAACCCTGTATCCCGGGGGACAGCAAGTAAATAGTGTAATGAGACAATAAATTAGTATAAAAATTTACAATATAACCTTAATCCTAAGCTCTTTTAACCAGTAACTCAAAGAGCAACGATTAACAATATAATTACTTATAAATTGATACTTAAATAATAACATATCATAAATTCCAACCTTTTAACCTAGAAATTGGGAGACAGCGAGTTACTAGTATATTAGCCTATGAATTAATAGTAAAATAACAACAGAACATAAATTCTAAGCTCTTTTACCTAATAACCTGGACAACAGCGTGTTGACGATAAAAAATGTAAGAAAAAAAAATATAAAAAAAAAAGATAACCAAAATCCTACGTTTTTAATCCAGTGACCTTAGGGACAACAGCCCGCCAACATGTGAACAATTACATTATTATTCATATAACTACATGACCTTAATCTCAAGCTTTTTTACGTACCAATCCGGGAGTTAGCGAGAATATAATATAAATAGTCCATAAAACATTATCAAAAGAACTGG
Source organism: Copidosoma aretas (assembly GCA_030522625.1). Lineage (NCBI taxonomy): Eukaryota > Metazoa > Arthropoda > Insecta > Hymenoptera > Encyrtidae > Copidosoma > Copidosoma aretas. Next base: position 5,286 of record JAPYYV010000739.1, read on the forward strand.
ATAACTTTATTATCAAGCTTTTTAGCTAATATACTTAGGGTTTAGTGAGTATGAAATGATAAATATTAATTTATTATATAAATAACAAGTTAGCCTAAATCTTCAGCTTTCTAATCTAGTGAATTAGACGAATGCAAGAAAATATTATAAAAAAATAATTAATTATTATAATTTAACAACATTACCTGAATACTAATTTTTTAACCTAGTTACTCGGGGGACAGCGAGTTGACGATATGTGTAAATATAAATTATAACTAAAATAACAATACATGCTAAATTCCAAGTTTTTTGACCCAGTAACGAGGGGGCAGCGTGTTCCCAATATATTTACTAATAAATTAATAGTATGATAACAACAAAACGGACATCTCTAGCTTTTTGAGCATGGATCCCGGGGGACAACAAATAAATAATATAATGAGTCAGCATATTATTAGAAACATTACAATATTACTCAATTCCCAAGCTTTTTAACCCAGTTACTAGGGGGTCAGCAAGTTAACAATATGTTCACTTATAAATTATTCCTTAATTGACAACATAACATATATTCTAAGCTTTTACACCTAGTAAGCTAGGGGACAGCCAGTAACTACGTTTTACTACCAATACATTAATTCAAATATAACAAGATTACCTAAATTCCGCGTTTTTCGACCCCGTAGGGACAGCCAGTAGCCAATATGTTAACTAATATTTTATTAATTAAATTGCTACATGACCTTAATCTCAAGCGTTTTTAGCTAGTATTTCAGGGGTCATCGAGTATATATTATAAAAAGTCTATAAATTATCTTAACAATAACATGATAACGAAAGTCCCAAGTATTTTATCCTACTATCCCAGGAAAAGCAAGTTTGCGATACATTGACTGATATTATTATCATCATAACAACATAACCTAAGACCTATTTTTTTCAATCATTATATCTAAAGACAGCAAGCAAATGTTAATTTAAAATAATAAATCATTATAAAATAACAACATAACCTAAATCCTGAATTTTTTAATCTAGTGACTTGGGGGACAGGGAGTGAACAATGTAAAATGTCAGTAAAATTAATTTACAAACAACAAGATAACCTATATCCTAAGTTTTTTGACCAAGTAACCTGAGTGACAGCAAGTTTCTAACATGTTGAATCAAATATTATTATTAAAATAGCAACATAACATATATTCTAAGCTTTTTAACCCTGTATCCCGGGAAACAGCGAGTAAACCATGTAAAATTTCAATAAATATGATATAAAAATAGAAGGATAACATAAATCCTAAGTTTTTTGACCCAGTAACCTCAGGGACAGAATGTTACCAATATTTTAACTTATAAACCATTGTTATTATAACTTTATAACCCTGTGCCTAGGTTTTTTACCCAGTAATTTAGGAACCAGCAAGTATATATTATAAAAAGTCAATGAATTAACATAACAATAAAAAGTTATCCTAAGTTCAGAGTTTTTTAGCCTAGTATCCCCGTGGACAGCAAATTGGCGATATATATTTACTACTAGATCGATACCAAAATAACAACAGAACCTGAATTCTAATCTTTTAACTCAGTATCTCGAGAAACAGCGAGTTGACAATATGTTAATTTATAAATAAATAGTAAATTAACAATAGAATAGAGATTAACAGCTTTCTGACTTAGTAAACTGGGGGACAACCATTAAAAAATAACGATATTTCATAAATTATTATAAAAATAATATGATTACCTGTATCCCAAGTTTTTCGACCCAGTGACCTTAATGACCGCAAGCTGCCAATATGTTTTTAAATAAATTATTAGTAAATTAGCAAAGTAGCATAAATTCCAATCTTTTTTACTTAGTAACCTTGGTGACAGCGATTAAACAATGAAAAATATAAATAAAAATAATATATAAATAACAAGATATCCGAAGTGCGAGGTTTTTTAAACCCTGTTACCTGTTAAAGAGCAAGTAAATAATATAAAAAACCAATAAAATATTATAAAAATAACAACGTAACCTTCATTCCGAGCTTTTCAACCCAGTAACCCGGCAGACAGCGAGTAAATAATTATAACATAACAACTTGTTCTACATCTTAATATTTCTAACCCCCTTACCTGAGGGATGGGGAGTGAACGATTTGTTAAATTATACAATGTTATTTAAATAAGACCATTATACAAATGCAAAGCTTTTTAACCTAGTAACTCGGTGGACAGCGAGTTAATAATATGAATAGTGATTAAACGATTATAGAATAACAACTCATTCTGAATCTCAACATTTTCAACCCCTTAACCTGCGGGATGGGGAGAAAACGATATGTTAAATCATATATTATTATTTAAATAACACTATAATACAAATCCTAAGCTTTTTAACCTAGAAACCCGGCGGACAGCACATAAGTTAGAAAAAGGCAATAAACTGATACAATAATAACGATGAACCTAAATCCTAAGCTTTTTGACCTAGTAATCTGAAAGACAGCAAGTTATTCATTTAATTAATAAAATTATTATCACGCAAATAATAATATAACCAAAATCCTAAGTTTTTGGACCCAGTCACCTAAGTGACGGCAAGTTGCGAATATGTTAACTAATGAAGTAATATTAATAAATTTATGACCATAATCTCAAGCTTTTTACCCAGTCCTCCGAAAGTCAGCGAGTATATAATATATAAAGTCCATAAAACATTATAAAAATAATGAGATAACCTTAATCCCAAGCATTTTATCTTAGTTAACTTGAGAACAGCGAGTAAAAAGAATCAAATACCAATGAAATATTATAAAAATAACAATATGCCCTAAATTTTAAGCTTTTTAACCTGGTAACATAAGGGAACAGCGAGCTGACATTATGTGTACTTATGATTTATTACTATAATCTGAGTCCTAAGCTTTCAAAACCAGTAACATGGAGCACAGCGATTTGACAATATGTTTACTTATCAATTAATACTTAAATACCAACATAACATAAAATCCAAGCTTTATAATCTAGAAACTCGAAAAAAAACGAGTTATGATATGTTAACCTACATTAAATTAGTAAAATAACTACATTACATAAATTTTAAGCTTTTTAACCTAGTAACCTTAGTGACAGCGTATAAACCATATAAAATGTTAATAAAATATTATAAAAATAACGAGATAAACTAGATTCTAAGTTTTTTGACCCAGTCCCCTAAGGGACAGAAGTTTGCCAATATGTTAATTAATAAATTATTATTATAACTATATGATCTTGATCTCTAGCTTTTTAACCCAGTAATTTCGGGATCAGGGAGTATATATGATCAAAAGTCAATACATTATCATAACAATAACAAGATAACCTAAGTATCGTATGTCTTATCCTAGTATCCCGGGGGACAGAAAGTAGACAATATATATTTAGTATTGAATATAATACCAAAATAACAACCTAACCTGAATCTCAAGCCTTTCAACCCAGCATTTTGGGGACAGAGAGTTGACAATTAGTTAACTCATGAATAAATAGTAAATTAACAATATAACAGAAATTTTCCGCTTTTTGATTTAGTTAATTGAAGAGACAGCGAGTAATCAATGTGAAAAGTCATTATATTATTATAAAAATAACAACATAACCTGAATTACAAGTTTCTTAACCCAATAACCCGGGAGGCAGCATAAAAATTAATATGTTAACTAATTAGTAAACATTAAAATAAATACATGACCTTAATCCCAAGATTTTTTTCTTAGTAACTCGAGTGACAGCTAGTAAATAATGTAAAATTTCAATAAAATATTATGAAAATGACAATATTACCTAAATCACAAGCTTTTAAACCCAGTAACCCAGCAACAAGCGAGTAAATAATATAAATAGTGATTAAATACTTATAAAATAACAACTTATCCTAAATCTCAACATTTTTAACCCCCTAACCTGTGGGATGGAAAGTAAACAATATGTTTAATTATAAATTATTATTTTAATAACATCAAATCATAAATCCTAAGCTTTTTAAACTAGTAACCTGTAAAACAGCGAGTTGCGTATATGTGAACTAATAAGTTGATATAAAGAAAAATACATGACCTTAATTTTAAGCTTTTTTTCCAGTAATTCAGGACTCAGCTAGTATGAAATATAAGAAATCAATAAATTATCAAAACAATAACATGATAAGCTATGTCCCAAGTTGTTTATCCCAGTACCCCGTGAAACAGCGAGCTTACAATATAAATACTAACAAAATCAATATCAAAATAACAATATAACCAAAATTTTAAGCTTTTAAGCCCAGTATCTCAAGGGACAGCAAGTTAATGATATGTCAACTTAATAATAAATAGTAAAATAACAATAAAATCAAAATCTTATGTATATCGACCCAGTAACTCGGTAGACAGCTAGTTGCCAATATGATAACTAATGAAAAAATATTAATATAACTACATGCCCTTAATCCTAAGCTTTTTCACCAAGTAACCCGAAGGAGAGCGAGCATATAATATAAAATGTCAATAAAATATAATTAAAATAACTAGATAACCTTAATCCTAAGCTTTTAACTTGGTAACCCGGGGAAGAGCGAGTAAAAAAAATATCAAATATCAATAAATTCTATATAAAAATAGCATGATATTCTAAATCCTTAGCTTTTAAACCCAGTTGATCCGCAAAAAGCGAGTAATATAAAAAAAGAATGACTAATTGAAAAATAAAAACATAACCTGAATCCTAAGCTTTTTAACCTAGTGAATCGAGGGACAGTGAGCTGACTATATGTCTACTTATAAGGTATTACTAAAATAACAACATCAACTTAATTTCAATTTTATTAACCCAGTAACCAGGGGGTCGGCAAATAGCTAATATTTTTACTAATAAATTAATAGTAAAATAACAAAGTAACATAAATTCTAATTTTTTTTACCTAGTGACCCAAGTGACAGCGAGTAAATAGTATAATGACTCAATAAATTATCATAAAAATTATAATATGGACAGAATTCTGAGCTTTTGAATCCAGTAACTCGAGGGACAGCGGGTAGACAATATGTTTACATACAAATTAATACTCAAATAACAAAATATCATAAATTCCATTTTAATAACCCAACAATTTGTGGACAAAAAGTTAATAAAATGTTTACTTTTAAATCAATAGTAAAATAACAACATAACATAAATTCCAAGCTCTTTTACCTAGTAACCCGGTGGTCAGCAGGTATAAGATATAAAAAGGCCATAAAACATTACAAAAATAACTAGATAACATTAATTCTAAGCTTTTAACTTAGTAATCTGGGAAAGAGCGCGTATAAGATATCAAATATCAATAAATAATTATAAAAATAACAAGATAAACTAAATACAAAGCTTTTTACTCAGTAAATCGGCAAACAGCGAGTTGATAATATAAATAGTGATTAAATAATTATAAAATAACAACTTGTCCGGAATCTCAACATTTTGAACCCCCTAACCTAAGAAATGGGAAGTAAACAATATGTTACATCAAAAATTATTATTAAAATAACATCATAACATATATTCCAAGCTTTTTAACGCTGTATTCCGGGGAACAGAGAGTAAATCATGTAAAATGTCAATAAATATGATATAAAAATAGCAGGATAATTTAAATCAGAATGTTACCAATATTTTAACTTATAAACCATTTATATTATAACTTTATGACCCTGTACTTAGCTTTTTTACCCAGTAATTTAGAGGCCAGCGAGTATATATTATAAAATGTCAATGAATAATCATAACAATAAAAAGTTAACCTAAGTTCGGGGTTTTTTATCCTAGTATCCCTGTGGACAGCAAGTTGACGATATATATTCACTACTAGATCGACACCAAAATAACAACAGAACCTGAATTCTAATCTTTTAACTCAGTATCTCGAGAGACAGCGTGGTGACAATATGTTAATTTATAAATAAATAGTAAATTAACAATAGAACAGAGATTACATCTTTTTAACTTAGTAAAATGGGGGGACAGCGATTAAAAAATGGCGATATTCCATAAATTATTATAAAAATAACATGATAACCTGAATCCCAAGTTTTTCGACCCAGTAACCTTGGGGACAGCTAGCTGCCAATATGTTTTTAAATAAATTATTAGTAAATTAGCAAAGTAGCATACATTCCAATCTCTTTACCTAGTAACCTGGGTGACAGCGATCAAATAATGTAAAATATCGAAAAAATATTATATAAATAACAAGACATCCAAAATCCGAAGTTTTTTTAACCCTGTTACCTGTTAAAGAGCAAGTAAATAATATATAAAACCAAAAAAATATTATAAAAATAAAAACATAACCTTCGTGCAGAGCTTTTCAGCCCAGTAACCCGGCATACAGCGGGTACATATTATAAATAGTGATTAAATAATTATAAAATCGCAACTTATCCTACATTTTAACATTTTTAACCCCTTTACCTGAGGGATGGGAAGTGAACGATATGATCAATTATACATTGTTATTTAAATATGACCATGATACAAATGCAAAGCCTTTTAACCTAGTAACCCGGTGGACAGCAAGTAAATAATATAAATAGTGATTCAATGATTATAAAATAACAACTTATCCTGAATCCCAACATTTTCAGCCTGCTAACCTGCGGTATGGGGAGTAAACGATATGTAAAATTGTAAATTATTATTATTTTAACAACATAACTTAAATCCCAAGCTTTTTAACCCTGTATCCCGGGAGATAGCGAGTAAATAGTGTAATAAGTAAATAAATCATTATAAAAATTTCTATATAACCTTAATCCTAAGCTCTTTTAACCTGTAACTCAAAAAGTAGCAAGTTAACATTATTATTACATATAATTTAATACTTAAATAACAACATATCATAAATTCCAACCTTTTAACCTAGAAATTGGGAGACAGCGAGTTACTAGTATGTTAGCCTATGAATTAATGGTACGATAAGAATATAACATAAATTCTAAGCTCTTTTTCTAGTAACCTGGACAACAGCGAGTTAACAATAAAAAATGTCGGAAAAAAAAATATAAAAAAAAAAGATAATCAAAATCCTAAGTTTTTGATCCAGTTACCTTAGGGGCAGCAACCCGCCAATACGTAAACTAATAGATTAATATTCATATAACCACATGACCTTTATCTCAATCTTTTTTACCTACTAATCAGGGGGTCAGCGAGTGTATATTATAAATAGTCCATAAAACATTATAAAAACAAATGGCTAACTTCAATACCAAGCTTTTTAACTTAGAAACTTGGGGTTTAGCAAGTATAAAATGATAAGTATTAATGAATTATCATAAAAATAACAAGTTAACCTAAATCCTTATTTTTCTAACCCTGTAAATCAGGAGACTGCAAGAAATTATTATAATAAAATAATTTATCATCAAAGAATAACAAAATTACCTCAATCCTAATTTTTTTAACCTAGCAACTCGGAGGACAGCAAATTGACAATATGTGTACGTATAAATTATAACTAAAACAACAATATATGCTGGATTCCAAGTTTTTTGATCTAGTAACCAGGGGCAGCGTGTTCCTAATATGGTTACTAATAAATTGATAGTATGATAACAACACAACATATATCTCTAGCTTTTTGACCATGTATCCCGGGGGACAGCGAGTAAACAATATAATAAGTCGGTAAATTATTAGAAACATTACAATATTACTCAGTTCCCAAGCTTTTTCACCCAGTTAATAATGGGTCAGTAAGTTAACAATATGTTCACTTATAAATTAATCCTTAATTGACAACATAACAAATGTTCTAAGCTTTAGCACCTAGCGACCTAGGGGACAGCAAAAAACTAAGTTATGCTGTCAATAAAATAATGTAAACAGAAAAAAAAAACCTAAATTCCGAGTTTTTTGACCCGGTACCCTGAGGGACAGTGAGTAGCCAATATGTTAACTAATAAATTTATATTCAAATTACTACATGACTATAATCTTAAGCGTTTTGAGCTAGTAATTCAGGGGTCGGCGAGTATATATTATAAAAAGTCAATAAATTATCTTAACAATGACATGATAACGAAAGTCCTAAGTATTTTATCCCACTATCCCAGGGACAGCAAGTTTGCGATACATTTACTGACAAGTTATTATCATAATAACAACATAACCTAAGACTAAACCTTTTTAACCCAGTAATTTAAAAGACAGCGAGTAAATGCTAATTTAAAATAATAAATCATTTTAGAATAACAACATAACCTAAATGCTGACTTTTTTAACCTTGTGACTCGGGGCACAGTGAGTGACCAATGTAAAATGTCAATAAAAATAGTATACAAACAACAATATAGCCTAAATCTTAATTTTTTTGACCCAGTAACCTGAGTGACAGCAAGTTTTCAATATGTTAAATCAAAAATTATTATCAAAATAACAACAGCACATATATTCCAAGCTTTTTAACCCTGTATCCAGGGAAACAGCAAGTAAAGCATGTAAAATGTAAAAAAATATGATATAAAACTAGCAGGATAACCTAAATCCTAAGTTTTTTGACCCAGTAACTTTAGGGGCAGAAAGTTATTAATATGTTAACTTATAAATCTTTATTATTATAACTTTATGACCTTGATCCGTAGCTTTTTTACCCAGTAATTTAGAGGCCAGCGAGTATATGTTACAAGAAGTCAATAAATTATCATAACAATAAAAAGTTAACCTAAGTCCCGAGTTTTTTATCATTATATTCCCGTGGACAGCAAGTTGACAATATATCCACTACTATGTCAATACCAAAATATTAACATAATCTTAATTCTAATTTTTTAACTGAGTATTTCAAGAAACATCGAGATGTCAATATGTAACCTTATAAATGAATAGTAAATTAACAATGTACCAGAGATTTCTAGCTTTTTGACTTAGTTACCCGGGGGACAGTGATTAAAAAATGAAGAAGGTCCATAAATTATTATAAAAATAACATAATAACCTGGATCACAATTTTTTCGACCCAGTAACCTTGGGGACAGCGAGCTGGCAATTTTTTTTACGAATAAATTGATATTTAAATTACAACATAACATAAATTTTAAGCTATTTTATACAGTAACCTGGAGGACATCGATTAAACAATGTAAAATGTCAATAAATTTTACATAAAAAAAACAAGATAACCTAAATCCTCAGTTTTTTAATTTTGTAACCTAAGGTACGGCATGTTACCAATGCGTTAACTAATAAATTATTGTATAGAAGAACGTGATGCTAATAAATTATTATCACGACAACTGCATGACCTCAATCTTAAACTTCTATACTTATTATTCTGAAGAACAGCGAGTAAATAATATAAATCGTAAATAAAATACTAAAGAAATAACAAGTTAATCTAAATCCATAGTTTTTAACACAGTAACCTGGCAGACAGCGAGGTAATGATAAAAAAGTAATTAAATTATTATTAAATAAGATCATAACTCAAATCCCAAAATTTTTAACCCTCTAACCTGGGAGATGGGGAGTTAACAATATGTAAAATTGTAAATCATTATTATTATAACAACATAACATGAATCCTAAGCTTTTTCATCCTATATCTCGGGGGACAGCGAGTAAATAGTGTAATGAGTCAGTAAATATCTGTAACTCAAAAAGCAGCGAGTTAACAATATTATAACACATGAATTAATACTTTAATAACAACATATTATAAATTCCATCCTTCTAACCTAGAAACTTGGGAGACAGCAAGTTAATAATATGTTAACCTATGAATCAATAGTAAATAAAAAATGTAACATAAATTCTAAGCTCTTTTACCTAGTAACCTGGGAAACAGCGGGTAAACAATGCAAAATGTCAATAAAAATAATATAAAAATAACCAAATAATCTAACTCCTATTTTTTTAAACTGAGTAACCTAAAAGACAGCAATTTTCCACTATGTTAACTAGTACATTATTATCAATATAAAGACATGACCTTGATCTTATGCTTTTTCACCCAGTAATTCAGGGGTCAGCGAGTATATATTATAAAAAGTCAGTAAATTATCATATGATTGACAAGATAACCTAAGTCCCGAGTTTTTTATCCAAGTGTCCCAGGGGACAGCAAGTTGACAATATATATAAATATGTATATAAATATGTATGCTAATGAATTATTACAAAAATAACAACATAACTTAAATTCTTAGCTCTTTAACCCACTATCTCGGGGAACAGCATGTTGACAATGTGCTAACTTATAGATAAATAGTAAATTAACAATGCAACATAAATTTGCAGCTTTTTCACTTAGTAAGCTGGGGGACAGCATGTAAACAATGTAAAAAGAAGAATAAATTATTATTTAAATAATAAGATAACCTTAATCTCAAGTTTTTCGACCTAGTTACCTTGGGGACTGCGATTAGCTAATATGTTAACAAAAAAATTCATATTAAAATGTCTACATTACCTCCGTCTTAATCTTTCTAACCCAATAACTAGGGTTTAAGCAAGTTGTCAATATGTTAACTAATAATTTATTATAAATATAACATCATGACCTTAATTTTAAGCGTCCTTACTCAGTAACCCGGCCTACAGCGAGTATATAATATGATAAGTCTATAAAATATTATAAAAATAACAAGATTCCCTAAATCCTAAACTTTTTCATATAGCAACTCGGCGGACAGCAAAAAGGTAATAAAAAGTCCATAAATAAATACAATAATTACAAGATAACCTGAATTCTCAGATTTCCGACCTAGTAACTCAAGTGCCAGCGACTACATCATTTGTTGACTTATAAATAAATATTGGAATAATAACATAACAGAAATGTCAAGCTTTTCCACCTAGTTACCTGGTGGACAGCGATCTAACAGTATATAAAGTCAATAAATTATTATTAAAATAACATGATCACCTAAATCCTAAGTTTATCAACACAGAACTTTAAGGTGCAGCGAGTTGCTAATATGTAAACTAATAAATAATTATGAAAATCAGTACATGACCTCAATCTTAAGCTTTTTTACCCAGTAATCCAGGGGTTAGCAAGTATATATTATACCATGTCAAAAAATTATCATAACAATAACATGATAACCTAAGTCCTAAGTTGTATATCCCAGTCTCCCGGAAAACAGCAAGTTGACAATATAATAACTAATAAATTAATATCAAAATACCAATATAACCTAAATCCTAATTTTTTCAACCTAGTAACCTAAGGGACGGCAGGTTACCGATGCGTTAAATAATAAATTATTATCACGACAACTACATGAGCTTAATTCCAAACTTCTATACTTAGTATTTTGAAGAACAGTGAGTAAATAATATAAAAAGTCAATAAAATACTAAAGAAATAACAAGATAATCTAAATCCATAGTTTGTAACACAGAAACCTGGCAGACAGCAAGGTAATGATAAAAAAGGGATTAAATTATTATTAAATAACAACATAACTTAAATCCTAAAATTTTTAACCCCCCAACCTGGGAGATGGGGAGTAAACACTATGTTAAATTGTAAATCATTACTATTATAACAACATAACATGAATCCTAAGCTTTTTAACCCTGTATCCCGGCGGACAGCGAGTAAATGAGTCAATAAATATCTGTAACTGAGAGAGCAGCGAGTTTACAATATTATTACACATGAATTAATACTATAATAACAATATATCATAAATTCCAACCTTTCAACCTAGAAACTTGGGAGACAGCGAGTTAATAATATGTTAACCTATAAATTAATAGTAAAATAACAATATAACATAAATTGTAAGTCCTTTTACCTAGTAACCTGGGCAACAGCGGGTAAACAATGCAAAATGTCAATAAAAATAATATAAAAATAACAAAATAATCAAAATCCTATTTTTTTAAACTCAGTAACCTAAAAGACAGCAAGTTGCCACTATGTTAACGAATACATTATTATCAATATAAAGGCATGACCTGGATCTAATCCTTTTTGACCCAGTAATTTAGGGGTCAGCGAGTATATATTATAAAAAGTCAATGAATTATAATATGATTGACAAGATAACCTAAGTCCCGAGTTTTTATCCAAGCGTCCCGGGGGACAGCAAGTTGACTATACATATAAATATATATATATATATATATATGCTAATAAATTATTACTAAAATAACAACATAACCTAAATGCTAAGCTTTTTAACCTAGTAAATTTTCAAACAGCGAGTAAATAATGAAAAAAATTGAATAAATTATTAAAAAATAACAACGAAACCCACATCCCAAGGTTATTAACCTAATGACACGAGGGACAGGGAATTGACAATACAAGTACTTATGTATTATCTCTTATATAAGAAGATAAGATGAATTCGAAGCTGTTTATCCTAGTAACTCAAGTAACAGCGAGATTACAATATGTATACTTATAAATTATTACTAAAATAACAAGAAAACTTTAATTGCACGCTTTTTTACCTATTAACTTAGGGAACAGCGAGTAGACAATGTAAAATATCTGTGAATTAATATGAAAATAACAAGATAATCTGAATCTTAAGCTTTTTAACCTAGGAATTCTTAAAACAGCGAGTAGATAATATAAAAAAAATTAATTATTGAAATATAACAACATAACCCATATGCTAAGCATTTTAACATAGTAACTTAAGGGACAGCATATTGACAATATGTGTACTTATGTATTATTTCTAAAACAACAAGATAAACTAAATTCCAAGCTGTTAATCCTAGTAACTCGGGAAACAGCGAGATTTCAATATGTAACTAATGAATTATTACCAAAATATTAAGATAACATAAATTGCAAGCTTTTTTACCTACTAACCCGAGAGACTACAAGTAAACAATGTAATATGTCAAAAAATTATTATAAAAATAAGGAAATAACCTTAGACCTAAGTTTTTTTTACCCAGTAACTCAAGTGACAGCGGGTTGCCAATATGTTGACTAATAAATAAATATTAATATAATTACACGCCCCTAATCCCAAGCTTTTTTACCTAGTAACTCGGGGAACAACGACTATACAATATGAAAAGTTAACAAAATATCATAAAAAATTACCAGATAACCTCGATCCCTAGCTTTTTAACTCAGTGACCTGAAAAACAGAATGTAAAAAATATTAAATGTCAATGAATTATTAGTAAAATGATAAAATTACCTGAATTCTAAGCTTTTTAACCTGGTTAATCGGTAGACAGCGAGTAAAGAATACATCAAAAGAATTATTCATTATATAATTACAAGGTTACCTGAATGCTAAGCTTTTTAACTCAGTAAATCTTTGAACAGCGAGTAAATAATGAAAAAAATAGAGTTAATTATTGAAAAATAACAACTTGACCTGAATTCTAAGGTTTTTAACCTAGAAACAGGGGATACAGTGAATTGACAATATTCTATTTACGTATTATTTCTAAAATAAAAAGATAAACTGAATTCCAAGTTTTTTGACCCAGTAACCCTGAGGATAGCAAGTTGCCAATATATTAACGAATAAGTAATTATCAAAAGCACTACATGACCTTAATCCCAACCTTTTTTACCCAGTAACCCAAGGGACAGTGATAAAATATCATCAAATATTTTTGAATTATTATAAAAATAACAAGTTACCTTGAATCCTAAGCTTAATAACTCAGGAACCCAGGGGACAGCAAGTAAATGCGAAAGAATCAATAAATTAATACAATAATAACAAGATAACCTAAATCCTTAGCTTTTTGACCCAGTAATCCGGAAGACACTGAGATATTCATATATTGAAAAAAATTATTATCACACAATTAACATAATAACCTAAATCCTGAACTTTTCAACCGAGTCCGCCATAAAACAGCAAGTTGCAAATATGTTAACTAATAAGTTAATATAAAATATGCTACATGACTTTGATCTCAAGGTTTTATACCCAGTAATTTAGGGCTCAGCGAGTATATATTATAAAAAGTCAATGAATTATTATAACAATAATAAAATAACCTAAGTCCAGAGTTTTTTATCCCAGTATCCCGGGAGACAGCAAGTTGACAATAAATTAACAAATAAATTAATATTAAAATAACAAGATAACTTATATCTTAAGATTTCTAACCCAGTATCTCAGAGAACAGCGAGTGGACAATATGTCTACTTACAAAGGAATAGTCGACTTACTACATAACATAAATTCACAGCTTTTTTACGTAGTAACCTGGGCGGCAGCTAGTTAACAATGTAAAAAGTCAATAAATTATAAAATAACGAGATAACCTTAATACCAAGTTTTTTTACTTAGTTACCTGAGAGACAGCAAGTTGCCATTATATAAACAAATAATTTTTTATTAAAATAACCACATGACCCTCATTTCAAGGTTTCTTACCCAGGAATTCAGGGTCAGCGAGTATATGATATAAAAAGTCAATAAAATATTCTCAAAATAGCTCGATTACCTTGTTTTCAAGATATTTAACTTGGTAACCTGTGGAACAGCCAGTAAAAAATAGCAAATATTAATGTATTTTCTTAAAATAACAAGTAAACCTAAATCCAGAAGCTTTTTTACCCAGTAAATCGAAGGATAGCTGATAAATTATATAAAAAATAATTATTAATAGTATAATAACAACATAACTAAGAAATCAAGCTTTTTAACATAGTTACTCGGGTGACAGCGAGTTGACAATATGTATACTTATGAATTATTACTAAAATAACAAGATAACATAAATTGCAAGATTTTTTACCTGGTAAACTGGGATACAGCAAGTAAACAATGTAAAAAACCAATAAATTATTATAAAATAACATGTTACCCTAAATCCTAAGCATTATAACCCAGAAACCCGAGAGACAGCAAGTTAATAATAAAAAGGCAATAAATTAGTACAATAATAACAAGAAAACCTAGTTCCTGAGCTTTTTGACCTAGCTATCTGGAAGACAGCAAGTTATGATTATAATGAACAAAATCATTATTACAAAAACAACAAATAACCTAAATCCCAAGCTTTTTAACCAGTTAATCGGCAGACAGCGAGTAAAGAATAAAACAAAGAATAAATTATTATAAAATAACAAAAAAACCTGAATTCAAAGCTTTTTTGACCCAGTAACTCGAGTAACAGCGAGTTGCCAATATGTGTACGTATAAATTATTACTAAGATAACAAGACAACATAAATTCCAGGCTATTTTATTTAGTTACCTGTAGGACAGCAAGTAAACAATGTAAAAAAGACAACAGATTATTATAAAAACAAAAAGTTACCTTAAATCCTAAGCTTAATAAACCAGGAACCCAAGGAACAGAAAGTAAATAATAGAAAGACAATAAATTAATACAATAATACAAAGGTATTTAATCCTAAGCTTTTTGAGCAAATTATCTGGAAGACAGCAAGTTATGATTGTATTGAACAAAATCATTATTACAGAAATAATAAGATAACCTATATCGTAAGCTTTTTAACCTAGTCAACCGTGATAAAGCGATTTGCAAATATGTGAACTAAAAAATTCTTACTAGAATAATTACATGACCTTAATATCAAGCTTTTTTACCTAGTAAGCCGAGAGCAGCGGGTTAATAGTATAATAAGTTATTAAATTATGATAAAAATTACAATACAACCTTAATCCTAAGCTTTTAAAACGAGTAACACGGGTGACAGCAAGATGACAGTATGTTAACTTATAAATTAATACTTAAATTACAACATAACAGAAATTCCAAGCTTATAAACCTGGAAACCCGAAAGCCAGCGAGTTAACAATGTAAAATGTCAATAAAAAAATTATAAAACTAACAAAATAGCCGCAATCCTAATTTTCTCGACCCAGTAACCTGAGAGACGGCAAGTTGTCAATATTTTGACTAATAAATAATTATCAAAATCACTACATGACCTCAATCCCCATGTTTTTTAGGCAGTAACTCGAGGGACAGCGAGTAAATAATATCAAATATTTTTGAATCATTATAAAAATAACAAGTTACCGTAAATTCTAAGCTTAATAACCCAGGAACCCGGAAGAAAGCAAGTTAATAATTAAGAGGCAACAAATTAATACAACAATGACAAGGTAACCTTAATCCTGAGCTTTTCGACCCAGTTATCTGGAAGACAGCAAGTCATTATTATAATGAACAAAATCATTATTACACAAAATCACAAAATAACCTAAATCGTAACCTTTTTAACCTATTCATCCGTAAAACAGCAAGTTGCGAATATGTTAACTAATATGTTAGTATAAAAATTGTTACATGACCTTATTCTCAAGGTTTTTACCCAGTAATTCAGGGTCAGCGGTTATATAATAAAAAAGTCAATAAAATATTATAAAAATAAGTAGATAACCTTGTGTCCAAGCTTCTTAACTCAGTAACCTGGGAAACAGCCAGTAAAAAATAGCAAATATCAATAAAGTTCCCTGAAAACAACAAGATAACATAAAAACTAAGCTTTTTTACCCAGTAAATCGGCGGACAGCGAGTAAATAATACAAAAAATAATAAATTACTGTAAAATAACAACATAACCTAAATTTCAAGCTTGTTAACTTAGTTTCTAAGGTGAAAGCAAGCTAACAATATGGAAAATTATGAATTATTACTAAAATAGCAAGATGAAATACATTGCAAGGTTTTTTACCTAGTAAACCGGGAGATTGCGAGTAAGCAATGTAATATGTCAAAAAATTATTATATAAATAAGAAAAAAACGTAAATCCTAAGATTTTTGGCCCACTAACTCGAGTGATAGCGAGATGCAAACATGTTGACTAATAAATAAATATTAATATAACTACATGCCCCTAATCCCAAGCTTAATTACCCAGTAACTCGGGGAACAACGACTATATAATATAAAAAGTTGACAAAATATAAAAAATTACTAGTTCACCTCGATCCCCAGCTTTTCAACTCAGTGACCTCAGGAACAAAATATAAAAAATATCAAATATCAATGAATTATTATGAAAATAAAAAAATTACCTAAATTCTAAGCTTTTTAACCAAGTTAATCGGTAGACAGCGAGTAAAGAATACATCAAAAGAATAAATCATTATATGATTACAGAGTAACCTAAATGCTAAGCTTTTAAACGCAGTGATTCTTTAAACACCAATTAAATAATATAAAAACAGATAAATTATTAAAAAATAGCAACAAAACCCATTTCCCAACCTTATTAACCTAGTAACACGGGGACAGCAAATTGACTATACGGGTACTTATGTATTATTTCTAATACAACAAGATAAGATAAATTTCAAGCTTATTATCCTAGTAACTCGAGTAACAGCAAGATTAAAATATGTGTACTTATGAATTATTACTAAAATAACAACATAACATAAATTGCAAGTTTTTTACCGATTAACTGAGGGGACAGCGAGTAAACAATGTAAAATGTCTATAAATTTATATAAAAATAACAAGATAACCTAAGTCCTAAGCTTTTTAACCCAGTAAATATTCGAACAACGAGTGAATTATATGAAAAAATAATAAATTATTGAAATATGATAACATAACCTTTATCCCAAGCTCTTAAACCTAGTAACACGGGGAACAGCGAATTGACTATATGTGTACTTGTGTATTATTTTTAAAATAACAAGATAAACTGATTTCCAATTTTTTTACTCAGTAATTCTAGGGACAGCAAGTTGCCAATATGTCTACTATTAAGTTATCATTACAAAAACTATATGACCATAATCCCAACCTTTTTTACATTGCAACTTGAAGACCAGCGAGTAAATAATACAAAAAGTCATAAAGTATTATGAAAATAACAAAATAACTTAAATCCTAAGTTTTTAACCCGACAAATTGTGAAACAGCACGTTGTGAATATGTTAACTAATATAATAATATGAAAATAACAAAACATAGATCATAAGCTTTGAACCTAGTAACCCAGAAGAGAGTGAGCAGATGATAAAAAATCTAATACATTATTACAAAAATTACAACTTAAAATAAATCTGATGCTTTTTAACCTAGTAACCTACGGAAAAGTGAGCTGCCAATGTGTAAACTACTAAATTATTATTAGAATAATTACATGATTTTAATCCTAAGCTTTTTTACCCAGCAACCCAAAGGACAGAGAGTAAATAATATAAAAAGATAAAAAATTATTATTAAAATAACAAGATACTCTATATTCTAAGCTTTTTAACCCAGTTGCCCGGGGGACAGCAAGTAAATAATACAAGAAGTCAAGAATATGATAAGAAAATAACAAGAGAACCTAAATTACAAGCTTTTCAACCCTGTAATTCGAGACAAGCGAGTTACCCATATGTAAACGAATCAATTAATACTCAAATAAGAACACTTATTTACCCAGTGAATCGACGAACAGCTAGTTAATACTATAAAAATTACAAATTATTATAAAATAACAACATAACCTTAATTCCAATCTTTTTAACTTAGTTACTCGGGTGATAGTAAGTTGACAATATGTATACCTATGAACTATTAGTAAGATAATTATACAACACAAATTGCAAGCTTTTTTACCTAGTAACCTGGGGGACGGCGAGTAAACAATGTAAAAAGACGATAAATTTTTATAAAAATAACAAGATAATCTAAATCCCAAGCTTTTAAATAGTGTAACCGAAAGGACAGCGTGTCAAAAATATGTTTACTTATAAATTAATACTTAAACAACAACATAACATAAATTTCAAGCTATTTAACGTAGTAACGTGGGTGAGAGCAAGTAAACAATGTAACATGACAATAAAAATAATATAAAAATAGCAAGATAACCTTAATACTATAATTTTTGATTCAGGCACCTAAGGGACAGCAAGTAAAAAATATCAAAAGTCAACAAAATTATGATAAAGTATTATATCAACTTATATCCTAAGCTTTTTAACCTAGTAATTCATTTAACAGCGAGCTGCTAATATGTTTACTAATTATTTATTATCTAAAAAACTACATGGCCCTAATCCTAGGATGTTTTACCCAGTAACTTATGGGACAGTGAGTATATATTATAAAAAGTAAATAATGTACTATAACTATAACAAAGTAACCAATGTCCTAAGTTTTTTTATCCCAGAGTCTCGGGGGACGGCAAGTTGACAGTACATAAACTAATCATTTAATATCAAAATAAAAACATTACCTAAATCTCAAGATTTTTTACCCAGTAAGCAGGAGGAGAGCGGTAAAACAATAAAAAAAGTCTGTAAATTATTATAAAATAACATTATCAATTGATTTCTAAGATTTTAAGCCCTATTATAATAATAAAAAGATAACCGAAATCTTCAGCCCTTTGACCTAGTAAGCCAGAAAAAAGCGAATTGCTAATTTGGTAAATAATAAAGAAGATTAAAATAGCCAATTGACCATGATCAAAACGTTTTTTACCCAGTAACCCGTGGGACAGCGAGTGAATAATATAAAAAGTCAATTTATTATTATTTAAATAACAAGATACTCTAAATCATAAGCTAAATAACCCAGAAACCCGGGATACAGCAAGTAAATAATAGAAAAATTGAATAAATTACAAGTAAAATAATAACATACCATAGATTACAAGCATCTTTACCTAGCTACTTATAAATGAATGGTTAAATAACAACATATCATAAATTCCAAGCTTTTTTACCTAGTAACTCGGGAGACAGCAAGTTGACAATATGTGTACTTATAAGGTATTATTGAAATAACAACATAACCTTAATTCTGAGTTTATCGACCCAGTGACCAGGGGGACAGCAAGTTGCCAATATGTTTACTAATAAGTTATCCTTAAAAAAACTACATGACCTAAATCCCAAGCTTTTTTACTTAGTAACACAAAGAACAGCGAGTCAATAATATACAAAGTCATAAAATATCATAAAAATAACAAAATAACCTAAATCCCAAGCTTTTTAACCCAGTAACCCAACTGACATCGACTAAGTGATTTAAATAGTAATTAAATTATTGTAAAATAACAAGATAACCTAGATCCTAAGCTTTTTGACCCAGTTATCTGGAAGACAGCAAGTTAATAATATTATAAACGAAATTTCCATTACACAAATAACAAGATAACGTTAATCCTAAGCTTTTCAACCCAGTCATCCGTAAAACAGCAAGTTGAAAATATTTTATCTGATAAGTTAATTTAAAAATAACTACATGGCCTTAATCTCAAGCTTTTTTACCCAGTAATTTCGGGCCCAGCAAGTATATATAAAAAAAAATCAATAAACTATCATAACAATAACAAGATAACCTAAGTCCAGAGTTTTTTATCCATGTATCTCGGGCGACAGCAAGTTGACAATAAATTAATTAATAAATTGATATCAAAATATCAACATAACCTTATTGCTAATTTTTTTAACCAAGTATCCCACGGGACAACTAGTTGACAATATAATAACTAATAAATTAATATTAATATAATACAACAACCTAAATTCCATGCTTTTCGACTCAGTAACCTAAGGAAAAGCGAGTAAACAATATGTTTACTTATAAGTTTATACTAAAATCAAAACTTACCCTAAATACCAACATTTTTTACCTAATAACCTGGAGTGCAGCGAGTAAACAATGTAAAAAGTCAATATATGTATCATGAAAATAACAAGATAACCTAAGCCACAAGTTTTTGACCCAGTAACCTGGTGGACGCCGCGTTGCCAATATGATAACTTATAAATTAATAATAAAATAACTACTTGACCTTAATCCTAAGCTTTTTTACCTAGTAATCCAAGGCACAGCGAGTTAATGATTAACAAAGGCAAAAAAGTATCATACAACTAATATGATAACCTGAATCTCAAGCTTTTTACCCTGTAATCCGAGGGACGGCAAGTAAATAATGGAAAAGTCAATTGATCATTATAAAATCACAACATTACCTCATTCCCAGGCTTTTTAGCCTGAAAACCTGTGGAACAGTAAGCTGCCAACACGTAAACTAATTAATTCTTATTTTATTAAAAACATAACCTATATCTCAAGCTTTTGACCTAGTTACTCGGGGGACAGCAAGTAAAAAATATAAAAAGTCGATAAATTATTATAAAAATAACTATATAATCTTAAATCCCAAGCTTTTACACCCAGTCTCCCAGGGACAGCGAGTTAATAATAGAGACAGTCAACAAATTATTATTAGAATAACGAAATACCCTATATTCAAAGCTTTTCAACCAATTAACCCGGGGGGCAGCAAGCATATGATATAAAAAGTCAATAAATTATTGTAAAAATGACAAGGAAACCTAAATTCCAAGTTTTTTGACCCAGTTGCCCAGAAGATAGCGAGTTTCCAATATGTTACCTAATAACTTTATACTAAAATAACTACATGACCTTAATCCGAAGCTTGTTTACCAAATATCCCAAGGGACAGTAAGTAAAGAAAAGTATAAAGTCACAAAACTGTTATAAAACCATCATGATAACACAAATCCCAAGATTCTTATGCCACTATCTCGGGAAACAGCGAGTTAAAACTATGTTAACTGATAATTTAATATTAAGATGGTGAAATATCCTAAGTTCTGTGCTTTTTGATTTTGTAAGCCAAGGAACGTCGAGTTACGAATATGGCAAATAATAAGTTATTAATAAAATAACTAAATGACGTCAATTGCAAGCTTTAAACCCATCAACTCAAAAGACAGCAGGTAAATAAGAGAAACAGTCTATAAGATATTATAATAATAACGTGACAACCTAAATCTCAAGCTTTTTAACTTAGCAACCCGGGGGGACAGCGAAACAAAGATATAAAAAAACAATGAATTATATTAAAAACAAAAAAATTACCTAAGTCCCAAGTTTTTTATCCCACTATCCCGGAGAACAGCTATTAAAAAATATATCAACCAAAAAATTAATATCAAAATAACAACCTAACCCAAATTCTAAGCTTTTTAACCTTGTAAGCCGGTGAAGAGCAAGTAAATAATACAAAAAATCATTGAACTATCATAAAAATTTTATCATAACCTACACACCAAGTTCTTTGACCCAGTAAAACAAAAAACAGCGAGTAAATAATATCAAAAGTCAATAAATTATTATTAAACTAACATGCTGACCTAAATCCCAACCTTTTAAATTTAGTAACCCGGGGGGACAGTGAAAAAACAAATATCAAAAAACAATAAATTATCATAAAAATAACAAAAAAACCTGAATCCTAAGCTTGGTAACCCAGTAATCTGTAAGATGATGAGTAATTTATATATTGAACAAAATTATTATTTTAAAAATCATTAGATAACATAATATCCAAGCTTTTTAACCACGATCCCGCCGAAAAGCGAGTAAATAATATGAAAAGTCGACAAATTTTATTCAGAATAACAAGATACCCTAAAACCTAAAATTTTTATCTTCGTATCCTGGAAAATAGCAATTTGACAATATATTAAGTAATTCATTAATATCAAAATAACAACATAAACTAAATTTCACGCTTCTTAACCTTGTAAGCCGGGGAAGATCAAGTAAATTATAAAAAAAGACAATCAATTATATAATAGTCACTAAAATATTATAAAACTAACACGCTAACCTAAATCCCAAGCTTTACAAATTAGTAACAG
This sequence comes from Copidosoma aretas, assembly GCA_030522625.1. Lineage (NCBI taxonomy): Eukaryota > Metazoa > Arthropoda > Insecta > Hymenoptera > Encyrtidae > Copidosoma > Copidosoma aretas. The sequence continues at coordinate 27,869 of JAPYYV010000739.1, forward strand.
GGGGTACAGAAAAAAAAAAAAATTAGCAAAAACAGTAAATTATCATAAAAATAACTAAATAACCTAAATCCCAAGATTTTTAACCCAGCCATAGGTAAGATAGTAATTATTATAATAGAGAGCAAGTAAATAATATGGAAAGTAAATAAATTATTCTACAATAACAACATAACCTATACCGCAACATTTTCAACCTCCTTACCCGGGGGCTCGAGGAGTTAACAAAATGTTAACTCATAAATAATTATTCATAACAATACAACGAAAAACTCGAGCTTTTCAACTCTGTTACCCGGTGGACATCGGGTAAATAGTATAAGGAGTTAATAAATTATTATAAAAACAACAATATAGCCTTAATCCCAAAATTTTCGAGCCATTAACCAGGGGAACAGCGTGTTGGCAATATCATAAGATATATATTTATAGTCAAATAACTACATAACCTATATCCTAAGCTTTTTACCTAGTAACCCAGGGGACAGCAAATGAATAATATAAAAAGACAAACAATTGTTATGAAAATGACAAGATACCCTAAATCCTAAGCTTTTAAGCCCGGTAACCCGTAAAGTCGCGAGTTGCGAATATGTTGACTAATAAGTTATTATAAAAATAACAACAAAACATGGTAGGGGGTCAGTTTTCCCAATCAATTTTTCCCAAGGCTGGTTTCCCCAAAAATTAAATTACCCAAAATGTTGGCTTTCCCAATTGCAATTCCCAAAAATACTTTTTCCCAAAAATAATTTTTCCCAAAAATAATTTGTCTCAAAAAATAATTTTTCCTAAAAAAAAATTTTACATTAAAAAATATTAAAAAAATATTACTCCGAAAATAATAAAATAATAATTTATTTATTAAAAAATTACATAGAAATATTATAGCCAACATTTCGAAGGTAGGTTAAGATGTCATCATTTTCTACATATTCATGGTATTTCTTGACTACTTCGTATATT